>JAODAH020005995.1:0-10842 GCA_027574865.2 Coproporus ventriculus | reverse complement strand
TTTTTTTTTTAATTTTCTTTGATTTTCATTAATAATTGGGGATACAATACATTGCACAGCTGAAAATATTTATATATTTTCCATAAGTAAAATATTATAAATTATTTCTATACAATTTTAGAGTGACAATGAGTGGAAGTGAGATGTAAGGATAGTAGATTATGTGTGTTAGAAAGAGGTCGAATAAGAGAATTTTTAAAATTTCTTCGATTTTCATGAATAATTTCTTACAATTTTCTGATCGGCGGTTTGATTAGGTAGATTTCGATATTTTGTTCATTTCGGGTCACAATAGTAAAAATGAGAAGTAAGTTACTAACGTTTTATTTTATTTTTAAAGGTTGGCAACAACAAGCCTCAAAATTAAAAAAAAATATCACATTTTGAACAGCTACCAACATGTGACTAAGCAACTACCCCCATTATTTTTCGATGTACTTTCTGAATCTTCAATCAGAATACAAAAATACCTCAAGAAACCAAAATGAGCAAAATCGAAGCTAAAAAGACCGAAAAAATTATTCTTGTTTCTATAACATAAAACTAAATGTACCGTGTAATATAAATAAAATTAAAAAAAGTTTGCTATTCTTGAAGTTTCTTGCAATAATTAAAATTAAATGGTTAATAGTAGTTGAAATTGAACACGAACAACGGGATCGATTTTATTTTTATAGAAATATATTCGATTAATTTTATAGGATATGTTTGATAGAGACATTTACATTAAATTACCTTTATTTATTGGTAATGTGCAACTGTTAGCTTCAATTACTTGTCAATTGTGAAATTAAATTGCGGTAGATAATGATTTCCATAGCTTTTCCGACACACAACAAATCACCAACTTTAAATAATAAATTTAAATCGGTTCAACAAATAAAATTTACCTAATTTTTTACAGGTAGTTAACAAAGTTGTTTAAACCTCATTTGAGAAACTTTTTTTTCCTCTGTTTGTATAAAATCAAAATTTCCCCTAAAAATTAATAAAGCGCGGGATGTTATGCAGAGAATGGACCCATAAAAGAGTGGGTGAATATATTACAAGTCCTCTGGAAAATATTCACCTGCTTCAAGAGTTTATAATAATATTCTTAAATGTTTTGTTTTATTTCTTTATGATAATAATATTTTAACTTTTTTCCAGATGAACCGCCCCATCCAAGTGAAACCAGCGGACAGTGAAAACCGCGGAGGTAAGTTTTATTACTTCCCTTCATACATAATTCATCATTTACATGAAGCGCGCGAGCTCAACTTAACTAAATTGCGTGTGTATGTGGAAATTATATTTTTTTATTATTTTTTTATTATAGGCATGCCAGTTGTAGGCGTATTTTACTAGCGGTATTCCTAGAAAATAAGGGCTGTGAAAACGTATGTTTTGAATTAATAAAGAAAAAGTAAGGGAGGGACCACTCGTATTCCTATTAATTACAGTACTTCACGGTGTGTGTCTGTCAACACAGGACTCCTCCAACCTGTGCGTGAGCGTGACACCGCATTGTGCACGCTCGCATATGCTCATATACCACTCTTCACACAAGTGTCTCTGATTAATGTAAATACCTGCATTCAACGATTGTCGTTTGCATTCCTTTCATCTCAAATTGTGCATCTAGTTTGCTCATCCATATGTATAGTGGATTACACGAGAATAGTTTGCTTAATGCTACGGATCATTAAAATTCTGAGATAATATTCTGAATTGAAACGATAAATTATAAAAGTGAAGACATCTACTGCTGTAATGATCTAAATAATTGGTAGAAATTCCTCTTATTCCCCAAGAAAGGTTTTATAAAACGATTCTTTACTACTTCAAACCACTTTCGCTGATTTTTATATTTGTTCCGATGATGTATGAGCTCATACATCATTTTATAAAACTTGAATGTATTGGGGGAAATAATAACAAACCCAATTGTATTAATTGTATGGAAATAAGTCTATTGTAAAACGCAAGGGAATTCGAAACAGGCCTTTCATTGAATTAACAAACTTATATATCCGAAGAAAAAAACTTAAAACACGATTTAACAAGTTTAAAATTTTATATTTTCCTTCTATTTGTTTTTAATAAGGTTAACTTAGATGAATTTAAGGATTATTTTAAAAAATTCAATGCGCAAATAAAACTTTAAACTTTGATTTATTGAGTTACATAAAACCAACATGTCCCTGAGCTGTTCTGATCATATTTAACCTTTCTTAACATCCTGTGTCTTTTTTTGCTGTCATGCTAGTTGTCATATTACATAAAGGAATCAAGTAAAATCTTATCGTTCTGATTCAACGAGAAATATGAAAATTTTAACATTTATGTCTTGATAACTTATTGATTGCGTGTATACTTACCTTATTTATGTTTCCGGGTTCGATTCCGGAACAGAGTGAGGAATTTAGCTAATTATTTATTTATTATTTTTATTTAATTAAGTTTTAATAACGATTTTATTCGATAACTTTATATTAAAAATCAAATTAGAGATTGATGTAATTATTACATCAATTTAATTCGAGTCTTATTCTTAATGTTTAATGGATGCAATTTGATAGAAGAGAATAAGAGATTAGCATAACAATGTTGTGCATTGAAGAAAATAGATACGAAGATATGTTTCAGTTTATTGGCAATGAATTCAATTTTGATGCAAATTTTACCACAATAAAAGTCCCGTTGCGCGTTGAAAGGGCCCGAGATGTTATCATGAGGTTATAATTAAATTATGCCCTATAGACCCCCTCTTTCCCCTCGATTTCGAGCAAGAGATAAGAAATGAATTCACGCGGGTACACCATTGCCATGAGAATATTCATCGTCCTGTAATATTTCTAAGGAATTGCAAGCGGCGATTATTAAAGGCTTATCAAAGCCGAGGATCGGATTTGTTTTGTCCAAGCGAGGCGTTCGTTCTGTCTCCTTCTTCCTCCGGATGGAGTTCATTCCTCAGACTAAATTGCTACATTTACTTAAACTTTACGTATTTCTGACGTGAGCTGAGTGATACTGCGCTTACTCTTTGTCTCTCTTTTCCGTTTTATGAACTTCCCCGTGTCTTCCACCCGCATGAATTGATGGCCGATGTCTTCTGGCAGCCTCATAAAAACTGCTGCGTTCGTTATATTGACATTCCACCTTTCTTATCTCTTTACAGGCTGTATACTCCGATGTAGCATTTTCATAACACCGTTTTTCCCTTAGTCAAAATGGCCGTGATTATTCTGTGAGCAATTAGTTTTATCTTTTTTATGTTATTTTTTTGTAGCTTTATGCGGCGTGAAAAATTTAATGCGGTGCATTGTATTATGAATGAATGCATTTTATGTTATCCATCAGGTTAGGCGACTGGACTCCGCCGCGAACGAACGCCGCCTCCTAGTTCTGTTCTTATTGCAGAGCTCGCGATGGCGGCTGGCAGCTCCGGCGGCGTCTCCTGGATGTAGGGGCAAGGTAACGAGGAGATAGCTAGCAACCCCCTGCCCCCGCCCGGACCCGGTCAAGTAAGACCACGTCCTGTCCTTGTTGTGGCGATGTGACAGTGTCGTGCGTATTAGACTGTTGTAGTGCGTTGTTCCTGTGCCAGCCATGGTCAGCTCGTTCGTTCGATGTATGTCTAGCCGTTGTGTAACTTTGAATGTATAGTACTTTTTTTAAATGTCTTTTTTTAAAAACAACCATTTGACAGCTATTTCTGCAACTGGCCCTACATTCATTTTGACTTACTAGTTGTGGAACTACCTGTCGGAACAGGACCTTTTGCACCTTAGGTGGTTTGGTCCGGTAAGTATAGATGGTTCTATGTACGCCGCGTTACAACGCAACTACCAAAGCACTGTCATGATTTTATTGTTTTCTTTTTGTAATATTTTTTTTTCAAACTTAATGACCGGGCTGTACATACATCACTTTTTGGCGCTACTACTAAAAACTAAATACCACGAAAAATTTTGATTATGCGTCCACGCCAAAAGCACTTTAAAAACCACTTGCATGGTTGTTTTGGGATGGACGTATTCACATCAAAAAAATTAATTGATACGAAAAGACTTTAGTCGTGTCGTTTATCCGAAAGCTCTTCCATCACCAACTACCACAAATATCTAAATATACAAAGCGAGTTATTTTGTTCTCTAATTCCTGAACTTAATCAAAAAAAATTATGTGAACATACATCATTTTTGCTCTGACATATCATCATTTTTATTTTCAATAAATCTTATCCTTAATATTCTGCAAAAGAGAAACTAAATTAAAAATGATATTATTATTTATAAAATTGGTAATGACATGAGTGACAGGCAAAAAAATCTTTAACTACGTAGGCACTACCATTTTTACCTTCGAGAATAACTTTCCACAACATTTATTAAAAAATGTGCTAAAAAATTTAGCAATTATTAAAGCTCCTAAAATACATTTTTTTAACTTTCTGTTGACGTTATCTATTATTCTGAGATATTTTTATCAACCTTCCATTTACTATTTTATTTTTAATTATAATTTTAATTAAAAATTTTTCACCTTTGTTTTACATAACAATTTTATTTAAAAAAAGAATATTTGAATGTGATTGCATGGGTAGTTACGGTGGCGAAGCTTTCGGATTATGTCTAGACGTTTCTATCCTGGGTCTTGGCTTGCTTATAAGAGTTGTTTTAAATGTGGTTTTACCCCAAAATCTAGATGAAACAATAAATGTTTTTGTTGAAATTGTTATACAAACACGACGGTACACAGACTGAACCTACATGCATACATCAAACCCCTGAAATAATATTCCATTCAAGACCCATAAAAATGTTTTGCTGAATAATTCAACCAAATTAAAAAATAATAATCATAACGATTCAAAATTATAATTTTAAATTATTACTTTTTTTGGATATGTAGATTTGAAATTTTTTTCTCTTTCTCTCTTTCCAATTTTCATGAATGCTTTCTCTTTTTGGATATATTTTATAGCTTAGTTAATAGGAATGTATTTGTCTGGTCTTTTGGGGAAATTTAAATCTGAAAAAAATAGAAACGTAAAAAATTATGAAGAGATTCTAAAATTTAATAAACTACAAAAAATTTCACATACTGATGATGAAGTCAAAATGTAGAAATTGTTATTACATTCCATCGTTTTTTTTTTCATTCCTAACAAACAAAATTTGGATATGAATGAGAGATTGACGAAAACTGAAAAAAGTAAATGGAAATAAAGTTAAAGGAAAATGTTGATTTAATGCAAATGTAAAAAATAAAATTAAAAATCAAGAAATAAAATACGAAAAAGCGAATATTATGGTAATGGTACATTTGTATATACAAATTTTAGGCACCAAAGAAAATATATTGAAGGGGAAATTGCTAAATATTATCAACATTCAATTTTCTTATATTACATTTCGAAAACGGCTGATATTCTGCATGAAAATGTCTCGATTTTCAAATTTATATAATTTTAAGAAGTATTTATTTTATTATTAATTTTATCCTTGTAATATAATTTTTGAATATAAAAGTTTCTATTTTTTTGCTAGAGTTACCAAGTTTTCCTAACAGATTAGACATTTTATCTTTTTGGTATTAAATTTAAGCACGAAATAAAAAATTTAGTAATGTAGAAAGAAAATATTGTGGTTAGAATTGTGGTTGAAAATTAGTGCTTATCCACTGAATACCACATCAAACAGAATATGAAATTCTAATCGGCTCCAGATTGATAGTAGCTAGTCAAATTACTAAAGCACCGGTTGCATATGGGCGAAGCCTCAAACTGATATAAAGCGGCTATTATATGATACAATAAAGTTTATGATAAGGGAAACCGTGGCGGTTGATGAGCCAGAGTTCTTAGATGAACCCTCGAAGCCATACAAATTCAATCCAACTAGTTTAAAGTCGGGATAGCGACGGTGTTTTCGAAAGGGGGAAAAATTATATGAAAGCAGCGCAAGACATTGTCGGCAAGCTCGAACGGGCTCTTCCACCCGCATCCTCCTTTTACAGAATCATCCTTTCATTACAACCCATCCCTGATTTAGAAAGCGAGTTTGATCCAATTACGCTAGACCAGTCTTCCTGAAAATCCCTCCCCGGTCGACCCTTCAATAAATAGCTCCTGTAACATCGATCGCTAGCTCCTAAGCTCGTACCTTGAGTGTCAATATTAGTCGACGATTACATGGAATTGCACCAGGCGTTATATATGTTTATGTGTTTTTAGAGTTAGGTGTGGACCCTGCTAATATAAACATCGTTCTTTCCACAGATCGAAAGCTGTTCGTGGGTATGCTCAGCAAGCAACAAACAGAAGAGGATGTTCGACAATTGTTTGCGCCTTTTGGAACAATAGAAGAGTGTACTATTTTGAGAGGACCCGACGGAGCTAGTAAAGGTAACTACCCCCAACCCCCACTCATCTTTTTTATTACTTAATTAGAATTTTAAACGTATCCTACCTCTCTCACACTCAGCACGAATGTTATGTATGTAAATATGTCACGAAATTTTAGTTAAACACTACTCTATCCACCTTCGTACTCTCATTTCTGTATTGCACGACCTTTTAGAGTGCAGCTTTTTAACGCCGTTTTAAATGTATAACTATACTATCTCCTTTTCCTCGGAACAACCCTTATTACATTTCGCCATGGAGATCTTATCATACTTCCACACATTTCTAATTTAAAATTTTCCTTAAATAAAACTTATATAAACAAAATTGGGTGATTAAAAATTTAAGCGCAATTTACGAAGAGAAGGGAGAAATGTTTATTTTGGTATATAATGCGAAAGGAAATTTGTACAAAAAAAAATTAATAAAATTGAATTTTCTATTTTAACTAATCTTATAATAGCAGAAAGTGGTAGGATTATTCTTGAAACCGTTTATATGAAACGATTGAGAAAGACATAGGACTCATTTAACAATCCCGCAAATTATTTTTTCATTCTGGTTATTACTACAAAAATCGATTGGCACTTTTGCGCATTTTTTCAAAAAATTATTAATTACTTCTTCGTAGAGTTAATAAGGTGAGTAAAATTAATGATAATTGCGAAAAATAAATTAAAGTGAAATAAAATTAATTGTGAAGTAGTAATAATGAAATTAAATCGCGTGAAGTGGAAATTCAATCCGCAGTAGAAAAATAAATTTTTCACCGCCCCGGTAAAACTAAAATAAGGAGCTCTTATCAGTCCTAATGGCGTAATTTTTAAAGTTAGAGAAATACATTTATTTTAATTAAAAATTGCCCTGTTCGTTCTATTTATATTTAATAGCGCGTTTCTTATTCCTATTGTTCCCTCGCGTGTCTTATAAAACACTTCCGGAAAGCTAATAGGGGTGGTTTTGTATGTGAATATGCATACACTTTATTGGTTGTGACTGCTTGCGCCCTTTTTACATTTTTCTTCAGGATTTTACATAAAACTTAATAACAAACGAAGTAGGATTTCTTTTTCCGCCTCATGGACTTCACAAAAGAGCCTGGAAAAGTTTTTAAGGTGAGGCCTTCGCGCGCGCGACGGCCTCCCTAACATTAACCGTCAGCAACAGATTCGCATGTTATTCCCGTAGAAATATTTCCTTCATTTTTCGTGACGAAAACACCCCTCAGGCAAATAGATTACATCGAATGAATGAAAAATTCAAATATCTAGTCCGGTCTGCGGAAGCTGTACGTCTGTCAAGTCAAGTTTTAGATCTTACTAACAGTTTGCAACACCTCTGGGGGGTGGAAAATAGGAAAAACACGCGCAGAAGAGGGTCTGTTTTCCCCATTTGCTGAACTTTTTAAATTCAAACAGTTTTTAAATCTCTTGGGTACTGACTTCCACTTTGAGGAGGTATATTTCTAATACATATTACAGTGTTTGTTAAGTTTTCCCATTTACTCTTATACTACACTGACATCTACTCGGATACAAAAACAAACTGCAGTGGTAAACTTTAATGCACTTCCTTTAAATTTTTGATATTAATAGAGGCGTTTTAAGGTTGGTGGCTCTCGATACATATGTGGGTGATTTATTTTGATTTCTTTTAATAATTATATTTATTATGAAATAAAATAATTAAGTTTAATTAGAGAAATTTTAATAAAAATATAAGTAGAAAAAGGAAATTGAAATTTTTTAATCAATGGGAAATTTTTGAAGGAATTCGAGGCTGAAAATTATTTTTTACTTTCTATTTTATGAAGTAATTCAAATTATTTAGAGCTGTAGAACTATCTGTTTTAAATTACATAATACAAATTATTGAGTAGCAACTTTTACATAAAGTTTTCACTAAGTACAAAATAACTTCTGTTATTATACAGTTTGCAATTTTTTTTTTTTGACTAGATTTCTATCGAACAACCCCAATAAAATCTAAATTTAAATAATTTTATTAACTTTACAATAACTGTATGCAAAATTATAATCAAAATCCAATTATTGCTCAACTGAGTGCAATAAAATTGATAAAATATTTCATTTAATAAAATTTCATACTATCCCATGGATTTTATTTATAAAAAAATATATTACAATATGTGCCCCAGAAATATCATATAAAAATATGTAATAAATATGTATCCCTAAATTAAATTTCATACAAAAATATAACAAAACAAACAAAAATAATTCGCCCCCGAAGCAGTTAGAGAAGTTTTTATATATGCATACATTCAGTGCGCTAAATATTTAATACAATGCACCCTTCAGAATGTCGAAAACACCCTAATTTGCATTTCGACTACGCTAACAGCCCCCATGCCTCGGGTTAGAGGGTTAGTTCTTGCAGTAAACGCGCTTTTGTATCGCCCACGGTGAATATACGTCGCAGCCATGGGCTCACACTTTGTTCTCAAATCCTAATTACTGGAAGGGCGAAAGCGCTCAAACACGCTATTTAGGTTTCATATCTTGTCTAGCGAAATGTATTAAACCGTGTCGATAATGAAACTACATTATGTGTTAATTAATCTCCGTCGAAATAACATCATCGCCCAATATTTATCCTCTCAATGCCTTGCGGCTTAAAAAAAACGAACTCACATTTAATAAGGGGCATCGCGCAGCTTAATTGAATATTTAAACCGGATATTGACTTATTCATTATGAACCCCCCAAACTCCCCTTATTAAAAATTTTCATTTTTAATTAATCTACTAATCGATATACCATTTAAAAATATATTTCGATTTATTAAAAAATAATTATAAATTCAATAAAAATATAATTTACACAAAATACTTGTTAATTATTTTATTTTTACATTTTATTAAATTTTCAATTTATAAATTTTTGAATATTTTGTAGCAAATTTAAAAATAATTAACAAGGTAAAGGTAAAATCCAAAGAACTAATATTATTCAATTACATATTTGTTTTTTTTTTTCTTAACTATAATATTAAGTGGTAGCGGAACATACAGTGTTAAAATCCATAATTCTCTCCCCATTTCATTAATTTTAAAACAAGTTCTCCGTTAACTTTGTTTACATTTCATTTGATATTCGCATAATGACGGCACTTTCATAATACGATGTAAAATTAATGGATTGAATTTTATATATAAATATTAATTTTATTAAAGCATTAAGCATCAAAAGCTGTATTACAAAATGAATCCACACTTAAAACAATTTTAATGGGATTTAATTAAGATTTAAGCCTTTCAGAACAAATAATAAAAAAAAAGAAAACCCACATTATAAATGCTGATCATTAATTTAACATGATTTTCCGGGAGAATTTCAACCGAACCAAGGCGCATTTTCCACATTTTCCTAATCGCATCATGTCCCACTTCGAGCCATAACCATAATAATAATATTTATTAATATTTTTACGATTATAGTCGTAATTATTATGGAGAGGGTGCTGTTGCGTTTCCTTTTCTTTTCTTGAATCTTAAACATAAATATGAAATTAGAAAATTTAACCTGCACTTTTAAAAAATATCTACTTTTACAAATAAATAAATTAAATTACTAAACATGAATAAACAATAAGTTTAAAAAAAATTATATATATTGCTCTATCGGAATCAAATTTTTAAAGTAAGTACAAGGATACACATTTAGAAATATAATCTTCTCATTAAAAATTGCGAATCAACTTACTTTCTATCGTACCATCGTTTCCCCATCTTTTTAGTAGGTTACTGTAACTGAAACAAAGTGCGCGATTTAAGTTAATTTTAAGTTATGAGGAAAATTTCTAATTAAACTTTTATTAAACTCTTAGTTGCACTTTATGATATCAGAAACCTAAAGCCGTATCTGGAAAGAAACTCATTCCAATTTTAATAAATCTAGCGACCTTACCTTTATACATGATTTTTATAACACGGTCGTTTCTCATTTTCTCCGCTCACAAATTATCTTTTTCCGGGTACTCTACCCACGCCTTATATTTCTTACAGTTACAATAATAATCAAGTTATGAATTGAAAATTTACGTCGCCTTCCTTTAATCAAAAATAAAAAAAAAGAAAAGCGTAAACCTAAACACAAACAAATATTACAATTTTAATTTACTCCGCTTTTCAGCCGTTTCATGCGGCATGAAATGTGTATTTTTCTGTACATTCCTCTTTGTGGGATCTTTTAAGCCATCGCTTTGTATTGAAAAGTGTCGGCTTTTATTCAATGTTTCATGAAATGTTAAATTTAAATTACATACGTCAGACCAAAAAATTAAATACTTTTCAGAATCAACTTCTTTTTACTGGAGCAAATTACTTTTCTTCGAGGCTAAATTAATTTTTTTTTGTATGTTTGTCTCGAAATAAATTAAAGTAAATAAAACGCTGATTATTTTGCTTCATCACGATGTTTGCTTTGAGC
>JAODAH020005971.1:0-40251 GCA_027574865.2 Coproporus ventriculus | reverse complement strand
GAAATAATCGTCCATGTACGGTAACTAGAAGTAATTGCAGATATTCCATCATTGATTGCAAACCTGTTCTGCAGCTCATATTACGATCATCTGGTGCGAGATACATAAAACAA
The DNA here is from genome assembly GCA_027574865.2 of Coproporus ventriculus. Lineage (NCBI taxonomy): Eukaryota > Metazoa > Arthropoda > Insecta > Coleoptera > Staphylinidae > Coproporus > Coproporus ventriculus. The sequence continues at coordinate 40,138 of JAODAH020005971.1, read as the reverse complement.
ATCGGCCCATTCTTGCACTTTCACTGTCATTTAATAGATTATGATTGGTTGTTTAATAATCCTCTTCCTAATTTGCAAACATCGTAGGTATTAAAAGGAGGAAGTTCGTTTCCTGACAAGAATTAACAAGTTAAGGTGGTGAATAACGCGCGAGTTCCTTCGATTTATCGATTTGTTACGTGACAAAAATGGAAGAGATTAATTTTTACACAAAAAATTAGCGTATAATAATAATAATAAGACTGAAAATTGAAACAAAAAAAACTCAAATTTTAATTTTGATATTGAAAATGGAAACATAGTTGGGTCGGGTCTCTGCGGGGTAGGTCATTATTGGGTTTTTTTCTGAACTTATCTTTGGTTTCTATGCTTCTGTTTTTCCATATTGTGTTATTCAGACATGCTTTCATTGTTTATTGTCTACCCTCCGCTTCAACATGCCTAAACTCTGACTTTACATAAAAAACATATTGTGATGGTGTCTTATCATCACTCGAACATGTTATTAGGTAATTAATTCATTTTATATTTTTAATTTAAAAATTAAAATTATAGTTGTAAATTACTATTTAAGTTGTTCTCAAAATATGTGCTAATGGATAGTAAATATCTGTTTTTTTAACAATGAAAATCTAGTAATTTTATAAAAAAATTATGTACGCCTAATTTATATAATCATGCAAAATAAATAAACTTTTCTTATTAAATATAGTTATGCCTGAAATAAATGCAAATTCTTGGATTATTGTCTTTTGTTGTCAATTTTGTTATCCGTTATGTGTTCAGTGGTACAAGTCCACTTACAGGATGCATCCTGTAGAAATTACGGGTTACTCGGTCAATTATAATCCAAACGAACCGTTCCTTGTTGATTTTACTGTTTCTCATAATGACATAGTAAGTAAATAGTATTAGATATAATTGTTGTTTATTAAAATGTCTAATTTCTGTCTTGTAACTCATTACTCTATATCCGACCGTTACAGAAAATTATTAAATCTAGTTCAACTAATTGTAACACAAAAAATACGCATTTTAAAAATATTTAATGTCTAACATTTGGTTATTTGATATTTTCTGATGAAGTTTTAATTTAATTTTAAATTAAACAACCTTTTGATTTTTTTTTTTATTGATGTCGTAACCTTTTTGTATTCTCAACACCTGTCGCATCCCTTTTAAAACTAAACAGATTAGGTACATTCATAAGGCGATATTAAATCCAGTGGTAGTCGAGGGGGATGTTAGATGGTTACAATAAATTGAATTTTTGGGGAGTTGGGTGAGACTGTGGGGTGGAATAGAAAAAAAGGGGGATGGATTACATTTATTGGATTATTTAAGACGTCTGTTTTATGGTCGGGTGAGCCACACGCAGTCGAAATAATGTTTGCTTTTATAAGAATGACAAATAAAAAAGGATTTGTATGCTCGGTTGCCTAACAAAATAAGAACAACTAAATTATCAGCAAAAAAGTGTTGTACTTCCAGGATTTGAATACATAGTTCGTATGTTTGTAATAAAATAAATTAAACTTTCTACCGTTAAAATAGAATTCATAGGCTTAAAAAATATTGTTATTGCATTAGATACTTTTCACTATTTTCGTATAATCGTGCGCAAACTGATCGTAACTGTATACAGGCAGTGAAATTAAATTTTGTTCTCACTCAAGTTAAACTCAGTTTCTAAGTTAAGGATTTAAATAATTTATAAAAAGAAAAATAATAATAAAATAATATACAATGTTAATCATCAATTCGAATTTTTATTATAAAATAAAATAAAGCGATGTTAAGCACATAAATTTAAATAGAATATTAATTATCTATTTAAACAGAATGGTAGGATTTATTTTAAATGAAAATAAAGAAAGGGGACCTTAAAATAAAAATTTTATCACCGTGACAATAAAATTTTTAAATTATTATCATCAAAGGAAAATTTTAGCTGAAAAACTGCTGTTTTCGTACAATTTTAAAAGGAAATTTTAAAAATTATCAAGTTATTAACTTTAAGTTTCTATTTTTAACCATTTCCGAACTCTACTAAAAAGAAAGGGAAACGTGGACTTTGAAGTGGAAAAAATTTAGCAGCGATATGCAGCAAACGGCTTGGAAAAATACACCTTAAATCTGCAGATAACTGAAAGGTAAAAACCATCTCGAAGAAATTTTGGAATTGGTTTCTAAAAAAAAAAAGAAAAGCAAGAAAAAATGGCATCAGACCAGGGCACCGATTAACAAAATTAAAATAAATCAACTTGCCTCACAACTGAAGAACACTGAGTTAGAAGAAAGAGATTAATCAATTTCGCAGTTTTCCCGACCGGGAAATGGAACAATTTTTTAAAAATCAAAAGTAACTTTTTTGTATTTTGTATTTATATTTTATTTTAAAATAATCTGATATTATCTTTTGCTGATTAAATATACATATTTCTATATTTCATTTGTTTAATTAAAACATTTTGTTTTGAAAAGTCGTTGACCCCATATTTGTTGACATTTTTTTTGTCTATAATGTTTATGACGGCTTCTGCATAAGTAAAATAAAATTTTTCGATTGTGCAATGGATTTATAAATGCATACATACATAAATAATCATTAAAAGATAATCGTATTGATTTATTAGCGGTAGCCGTAGACCGTTACAAACACACAAATCCAAAATGTAATTAATTAGCTCCGGCCGTCCTTTTATTACAGAAGCTAACTGTCACCTTTAAAAACATTTTAATTCCCAGTTTTACGCAACATGTCCAATCCGAATTGTCTTTTACATACAGCAAGCATGTGATACGATACGGATACACATTAATTTTTCAATCTGCCGGAAGTGGCTAAACTTCATATTGTGTGGTGTGTATCAATGCCTCGTTATACCTGGAACGGTTTTATATATTTTTTGTTAGAAAAATTGAAAAGCGTTTCGCGATCGTGCTCGATTTATTATCCGAGCGAATTAACTGTACTGGTCCTAATAGTTTCATGCAAAAAAAAACGAACACGGACACACACAGACATCAAACGGCTAATTTATAGCGGGAACGGAATTTTTTTCGAAACAAATTTCTTTAATTGACGCTAATGTGCTGCATATTTGGAGAGTGAGATTACGTAATTTTATGCCCAATTCGAGGATAATTAGATACTTAAATTGACCTCTCATAATAAAAAAATAATAATAAAATAAAATCTTGAAGGATAAAGTAATTCAAATTGCCTCCGCATAAAATTTATTTTTTCAATGACTAAGTTCTTATACATTATACAAATCCGTCTACGTAATGACGTAGCCATACAAAAAATAAAAATAAAAATTCTGACCCAGAAAGTAGACCTACTATTCTTTATAACAAATAGAAAATTAAAAAAATTTGAAAATTTATCTTATTTCGTACCTTTGCAAATTTTAGATATTCTTTTGTTCTAATTAAATTTTTTTAAATTTATTTCTGTTTTTACATTTCTCAAAAAAAAAAGAAATTAATCGATTTAGTTTTTTGTTATATTTCATTTATAATAAATTTTCCTATCAAGCTAGATTAATTAACTTTTTATTCAAATTCAATTTCCTTTTATTTAAGATTTCTGTATTGCAATTTCGTTCATATTAAGTTGTGTTTTTTGTATTTTTTTTTCTGTCGTTCGAATCAGATTTTAATAAATAATATTTAACGGCGAGAACGCGTACAATTTAAATGCAATCAAGGCAATGTGATCGCAATATTTATGGTGGCATAAATTGCAATGGTGAAATGGATAGTTGCGATAACGAAAATTTAGTGGACGGAGATGCGGCACAAACTTATAACTAGAGTTTGGCTGATTCAATTTTAGAACCTTCAACTACTTTTAAATTTAAATTTAAATTTATGTGTATTCATTTTAATAAGAATTTTATTAACTAGAAAATTCATTTGGTTTATTAAAAATTATCTTACAAGAGCGAACAAACTTTAAAAAGCTACAAACTTGAGCATTGGATAATAATTTAATACAATCCTAGAAACAGAGATGACGCTGCGTAAACTAAATTTTATCAGATGACTAAAGAAACTTAAAAATATAATAAAACTGTGTTAAAGAAATAAAGAAAGATACAAAAACCATATAATAAAGAAAAAAATAATGAACAAAATAATAAACAAATCGTTTAAATAATAAAATAAAATTGCAATTTTAATAAATTTAAAAATGTAATGAAGAAAATTAGAGTAAACGTAACAGTATAATTAATTCACACACAAAATGAAATTTTTGTGCCGAAATTGAATTAATCAAGAAGTTAATTAAATGTAATCCGCAGTGAAATTAAATTTTATAAATTAATTTATTAGAGTAGCACGTTTATCCCATCCGATCGAGTGTGAAATCGTGTTGCGAGCGAAACGGTAGCATCTTGTAGATGGCGCGTTTCGTATTCGAGCTAATTAGAAAATAATAAGAAAAGAAAATGAGCGGGAATCGTGCAGATGTCTTCGGATTTGATTTTTAGCGGATTTGTCTTCGATACCATCAATCATATCCGTGTTGCGTACAGTTATAACACTTTTGTTATGTTGCTTGTGTGATTGACACAAACGGAAGTGACACCTAATTTGCGATCAGCATTCAAATGCATTTCTTCGGAATTTTTTTCCGATCGCGGCTTTTTACCGTTCGGTTGACAATAGACAATTCGCGTACAACTGCACGCCAACGGTCATCCAAGGTGCGTAACGAATTACATATCCATCTATAATAAAAAATAAATCGCACGTGGTTACAGATATCCTCTTTACTTCAGGGATTAGTTGACAATTTTTCTCCTGCACACCTATTTTTTTTCTCGAACACTTTGGAATGCTTCCTGCACTCCTTCTGAATTGCAAATACATTTTACGCCCAATCATTCTCCTGAAACACCCTCTTAACGACCCTTTAATACAATCAAGTGCCCTTTATATATTTTCAAAGCATCTCCTGAACACTTCCCTAAGACCCATGAACATTTTCCAAAAACCCAATAAATACTCGTTAAATGCTTCTTGAAAACCCTAGGTACCTCGACTTCTTTCTTGAACACTCCCTAACATCATCTAATCAACCTTGAAATTCCTCAAAATATTCCCGAAAAGCATCATAAACGTTCTCTGAACAATTACTAAAAACCAGCAAAACGGCCTCTTACCTCCCTGTTAATACCTCTGAAATACCCACTCAATGCCCCTTCAACACCTCCTGAAAATATCCTAAAAACCCGATAAACCTAAAATTAACTCAGTCCAAAGCTCCCCGAGATGACCCCAGAATACGGAATACTAAAACACTCGATGATTACCTCCAAGTCTTCCATGATCACTTCTTGAACATCGTCTCCTTTCAACACCTATTAAAAGTCTCTGAACACTTCTTAACAACGCCTCTTAAAGACCATCTAAACTCCTCCAATCTAAAAAATATATGTCAAAGTTGCATTTTAGTATTTTTAAAGTAAATTATATTGTTGCTTGTAAATCTTAAATTATTGTTTGTTAGATTTTTTTAAGAAGAAGACAATTCCTTCCCTTTTTTAGTACTCTTATTATTGATTCGTTCCAAGCCGATCCTCGCAAAATTCATTATTCATTATATCTCGTAGAGTCCTGCAGTTTTGAAAAATTCCTGCAGCAATTTCACACAAACATAAATTTCTCAAAAGGCCCAAAATGATTTATTAATCAGCACCTCCGTGCATAAATAATACTTCACACGAGAATCGTTAAATATTTACGGGCTATCAATCAAAAATTAAATATTTCGAAGGTAGTGAGGAACTGACAGGCCACCGTTAGGGGGCGTTACTATCACGTATATCTTTATTGTTGTAATTTCATTGCGTAACTCTTTTAATACGAAAGATTAAAAATTAAAAGGAATTCTTAAGATGAATTTATTGACACTTGTTACACCCACAAAACAGAGGACGATGATAACGCGAGAAATCTCTATTCAATAAGAAATTTAGTTGATAGAAAATTTTATTTACAATTTGTAAACATCTGTTTTAGATAACAACATTTTTTATGTTATAGTAAATTATTAATAATAAAACAATGTACGGAATAGTGTAGAATAACAAAAAAATGTTGAAAAAGATATTTGACAAAGATTGCGAAAAATTTATAAAAAAGATATTTAGAGTTGATTTAAGAAAGCTTTTAGATTGTTATTCGATTTTTTTATATTGTTAAAAAGCGTTAAAGTAAATCTTCGTTCTGTAAATAAAAATTTGATTATGGACCCCACCTCTCTCACCTATTTGATTTTAATTGCCCTGTTTTATGTTCCAGTGAGTCCCAAAGTGAAATGCACGCCGGATTTAATGAAGATAGAGGTGCCGCTCTTCCCGTCAACTAGGGAAGTTTATCTGCAAGGGTTAAAAGATTATCCCGATCCGGCCTGCAGGCCGCGCCACGATCCCGCCAGATCTTTGGCCATCCTCGAATTGGGACTGAAGGATGTTTATCAGTGTGCCACCACCAGAGTCACCAACAAACTGACGGTAAGCACTTTAATTCGAGCAAGATTAATGGATAATTCAATTGTTTTCCACCAAGAAAAATCGCTCGGGAAAACCATTTTTCATCTTATAATTAACATTTTACACTTCAGGTGCGCTAACGCGAATTATAATAATAAAAAAAAAGTTGAGATGAGTTAGTGGATGATGGGAACGTATCGATCAGGATCTGGCAGATTCAATTAAAATAAATTAGTTTATTGGCTATTAATTTTGATAAGCGGTAAGGGGGGGGGGCGCGTAGAGGAAGTTCCGATTGTATCCGCGCGCGCCTTCTAATCTTAATAAATGTGGCAAGAAATTGAGTAATTAATATACCCCCTGAATGCCCATCTAACAAATTAATTCCATCGTAATTTTCTTTCGGTTCAGTTAATAGGAGTGAGTTTGCCATTGACAGTTACATATCTAAATGTATAAAATAGAATAGGACAAATCACTTAAACAGTTTTCATTCTTAGAAGGTCCTTAAGGATTATTTAAAGTAATTTAATACTTAATGTCAATGAAATAAAAATAATGAACGATTTGTTTAAAAATAAAAGATAAACTGTATTAAAAATGAAAAAGTCAAAAGTAGAAATTTTAAAAGAAATCAGCAAAATGCCAAAACATATGTTTCCATTATATCAATTTTTTTTGTCAAAATTTGTAACATCATCTGCGTTTATTATCATTTGATTCCTTTAGAAATTAGTTGAAGCGCTTATATCATGTAATAAAGGAAACTGTAATGGGAGCGGTTTAAAACTTGAATAGATATTATAATTTTTCTTTTGCAGGTGTAAATACAGTAACAAACTATTTGAATCGTTTTTAAAACGACACACTAGATGTCGCAGAAACAATGAACACTCAAAATAAAAAATTATAAGTTTAAAATTTATCTAAAGCATGTTCTGATAAGAGAAATTACATTTTTATATTTATGTATGTTTTCTTTTCTTTTTCTTTAGGGTAAACAAGTGTACTACCAAATATTAATAATAGAAAGTTTGGAAGAGGGAAATACAGAAATAACAAGAGAATCTGTACATATAAAATGCTCCGTTGCTACCACAAGGAATCATACCATAACACGACGAAATGTTCTTCCTGCCGGATTCGAAGAACCCAAGTAAGTACCGTCACACTATTTTCTTTTTTCTATTCAATTTCACAACTTTCCGCAGTCTACATGATGGAAATGAAGAAGAATTACTTCAAATCGTAGATTTTTGTCGTATTTTCAAGTAAAATAGTGCAACTCGGATAGCTATGACCTCTACGAAGCACATTTTCTGCATTTTTAACAAATTTTTGAATGAAAATTCTAGAAATCAATGTTTTGTGTGATTTTGATGAATAGAAATTATGCTCTTCCTGAAAGATTGGTATTTTTTTAAGTTTTTCAGTTTATAAAATATTGTTTAAACGAAATTTATGTTGAATTTGCAATAAAAAACCCACAAAATAGCATAAAACTCATAAAATGTATGTTGTTCTTGTAAAAACAAGTATTTTCATATTGATGTTTCTAAATTTAACAATTTTTCAGGGAGATCAAATGTTTTACTGGTCAAAATCACACAAAGATGTCAGCAATTTTCATTCAAAAAATAATAATTATGAGGTCTTGACTGTCAAAAATCCTAAAGTTGCGTAACTTTACTTGAAAATTTGACCAAAAACCTTCAATTTGAAATAATTTTTCTTCATTTTCATCTCGGAAACTGCGGAACGTTTTGAAATTGTGTTTTTCTCCCAGAAAGGACCATAGTACGTAGTGTATTAGTTCTAAGCCTTTGCTTCTTTTTTTTAACAATTTTTCAATTTTTAACTTGTAGCACTTCTACATTTTCGAAGATATGAAATAGAAAATTCAATATTGTGATTGAATCATTGATCATTTTCAATAAATAAAATTAAATATGTAAAAGTAAAATGCAACCTTTAAAATTATTAAGAAAAATAGTGTTGATTCTATTGTTACAAATTATAATTAAACTTTTTATTTTTTATTTTTTAGGGACTTAGAAGTGAGTTACAGTCTGACAGAATTAGCCCCCGAACCTGTATTAGGTGTAGGGGTTAGACAAGGAGGTAATCTAGTAACAGGGGAATTGAATGTGTCACCAGGAACGCTCCTCCAAATGGAAATCTTCTTAGATAAAGCCTCATCTCCGATATATGGTCTGTTGGTCACACATATGCAGGTCACAGACACTAAAAGTCAAGAGGAAATCATCATTTACAATGGGTGAGTAACACTCACACAAAAAAAGAAACAAAGTTATAATAATAATAATAATCACCTTCCTCGAGAACTAATTCCTTAATTAATTAATGAAATAAAAAAATAAAAAATATGCACCTCTTTAAAATTATGTCAAGTCTCAATTTTCAATTACAAATGAAGTTGTATATGTTAATAAGTTTTATTTCTGAAGAGGACAAAAAATTTTAATTAATAAAATTAAAATTTTAAGAGGGTAGGTGGAACTTATTAAATATTTGAAATTGTGTGTGTTTTTTTTTTCATTCTTCTCTTGTTGAAGTATCTTAGTGTTAATTCTAAATTTTCTTCCGGAAGTGTAATTCCGGTGTAAACTGAAACTGGAACTTGGGGTAATCTTCCCAGCACGAAATATCTTAAGCAAATCTTGCCCGAAGCCTTTAAGTTCCTGAAGTTTTTTAATTTATTTTTTTTTCTCTCTTGTATAATTGAAACAAACTTCTTTCGGGAGAGTTTTAAGAGGAGGAAGAGCTTGGTTTGAGGTTGTATTTTTAATCATAATAATTCTTCGAAAATAAAAGATCGATTAACTATTTGTTTAATGTTAAACTCTACACAAATCGTTAAGTTAAAATAAAATACAAAACTGGGGACAAAGAAAACAATAATAACACCTTTTATAGTGTTCCTTGAAATGCTGGTGATCATATTGACAATATATTTAATAATTTATTTATTTGAATGTTTGTAAATGCTATTACACTATTTATTTATACTCAGGAAATATTTTCTATTTTTGATCCGTTTAATTAAAATCATTTATATAAACCTGTTGATAATTCGATATTAAAATCCATGAAATGTTAATTTGTCATGGATTATATGATTCTTATCTTAATAGATTCTGGTTTATATTTTGTGAAATTGACTTTAAATTACTTTACACAGCGATTAGTTTTATTACCGTGATTGATATTTCATTAAAAACCCTTTTAATGGATTAATTAAGTATTATCGGGGTCATCGACTCATAAAAGCATTATATTGAGAATTTTTGAAAAGTAAAAATAAAATTTATTTGAAAATCTAGCAAAAATAAATTTCCTTAGCCCATTTAAATCAAATACAGCGTGTAATAGGATTTAAGTAATGTAACATTGGGTCCGGAATTTTACCTGAAACATATGTTAGCATTTTCAAAATTAGAATTCACTTAAGTTAATAAAAGCGGATGTTCTCTTTTAATAAATCCCTCTTCTTAATTGTTGATTATTGATCTTCGTTTCATAATCTTTCAAGCCAGTTGTTATATCTGTTGTCAAATTGTATGAAAGAACGATCAGAAATTACAAAACAGCGATTTCTGCTGAATATATGTTAATGGAGTTAGAACACTCTGATTCTGATCCTACGATGAGCAATGATTTTCCATAAATATCTTTAAAAATTAACAAGAATGAAATGACGAATTTTACTTTTATAACCCGTTGATATTTACTAACGCATGTTTTTAAACCAATGATAGATCTAACCTCTAATTTAGATTCACTTATCGAAATGTTTATAATACCCCAAATATCCTGCATTCTGTACAAAATTATCTCATTGCATTTAAAACTATCAATTTTTATAATTCTTTTATGCAAAACAAGTTAGACATCTTCAGTTTTTCATCCATTTCTCATTGATGAGGGTAGTGATCTTTTCCCACCTTCGTAACTAGATTGTTTCACTTCAATCGCTTCTGGACCCTTGATAGCGAGTGGTGGAAGGAGCCTCAATGATTTGATTGACCCATTTTTTGAAGATTTTTATACATGGAAAATGTCACTCCATCTAAACAAAGTTTACTTTTCATTAAACTTTGAATGATTTTTTTTTCAGATGCTCAGTTGATCCATACTTATTTGAAAACTTTAACACAGTGGATGGTGATTTTTTAACAGCCAAATTTAGAGCATTTAAGTTTCCCGAATCGACATACGTGCAATTCAAAGGAACTGTTAATGTATGTTTGGACAAATGCAAAGGGGTAAGTTCAAATATTTTATTATATATGGCCACGTATGAATGAAACATATTGGAGCAAAATTTGATTTCGCTTAAACGATGGAGATACCTTCCTTTACTCAATAATAGGTCCCCTGATTTTTTTCAGATTTTTCATTGCTAAATCATCCGACAAACGGCGTGTCCAAAATTGAAAAACTCAATTTTCTTGCTTTTCCCGAAGATTTCTACCGCTTGTAACTCCTGCGAGGTACATTGTGGCTAAAAAACTTCTTATTTGTATATATTGTTTTTCGGGCAAGGGTCCCGGGTTCAATTAACGAATAGGATCATGGGGAATTTAAAATTTCTTAAATTCCCATGATTGCAATGCCAATAACCAATGCATTTAATGCAACAATTTAAGAAAGTTGTCCACTTTTAACATCTATGGTTTCTAAGTGTCAATTGCCTTTCCTTTTTCCAAAATGAGGTAAATAATTAATATGCAGTGCTTCTTCTACCCCTAACACATCCTATATTTTTATTAATATTCAAATCCAATTGAAATTCTCCATAGCTCACTGTTGTACGTTGTCCCTTTTGCATGTTCACCCTTTGTAGTGCGATAAATTCCTGTCCCTGACGATAATTTAAATGTTAGATATGTGCTGAAATTTAGGGGGCGGTGATGGGCGCGCCAACTAGGGAAACCTGCAAAATCCCATATATTCATCTGCTGCGTTATTAAATTCCGCCGATGTACCGCCACATTGGAATTTTATTTATGTTAAAATTCTTATCGTAATCACATCAACCGTAAACGAAACGATTTAAAAATCGAGGGCGAAATGTAAATATGCAACCAAACTTTCCAGAAACTCATACAGAAACCATAAATTTGCATTTTAAGACTTTCTGAAACGAAGCAAAAAAATTTTGATTATTCTCTATTTATTTATTTTTATTTGCAGATTGAGTGCAGTGATGGACAGATTGGTTACGGTAGGCGTAAACGTGCAATCTCAACAATGCCGGCTGATCCAAATAAAATTTTTGAAATCACAATCACCTCTTTTATCAAAGTAAATTATGAAAACGGAAGTGAAAACTTTGAGGAGATTATTAAGAATCAAACAAAACTTTTCAATAACAAAAAGTTAATAGTTGGAAATCAAATGAGCGAGAAGAAAATTTTTGAAGAAGATAAACCCAATCTACGTGTAAAGAAAGTCACCGAAGAAGAACAGTACACTTCAATTGTAGCAGAAAATCGGGCATACTCAACCTACCAGCCTATTCAAATCATAATCCTCTTGGCCATCTCGCGATTATTCCTGTAAATACTCCTTTCCATTTAGACTAAAGTCAAGAAGATTTAAGACACAATAAGCAAAGGAAGTGCTAAAGAATGGCGGTCCAAACACCCCATATTAATAATTTTTGTTTTTAACAAATTAATGCTGTGATACTTACAAGAAAAAATCCTTTGCTTGAATGAGGCCCGCGATAACTCCATCAAGAATATCTTGGAGGATTTCTCGCCCGCCTCTCAATCCAACTGCCAATCCAAGGCCATTACTACTATTATTTTTACCATTTTTTAAATCGAAATTTACCCCTAAAACTAACATCTATTAGTGCAATCAGAATAATTTATTCCTTTAACCTAATTTTAACCCCTTAATTTAAATGTGTAAATGCCTCATACATTTCAAATAAAATCATTTAATTAAATAAAAAGGTTACATATGGAATTTTTACTCCCCTTTTTTCATCTCCGGAAGGGCTGTAAAAAGTTATGCGCACCTCTTCATAGCCCCCATCAAAACTTATTACATTACCCCCCAGAAATAGATTGGTGGATATGCATAATTCAAGGGGTTATATGTCATTATGGCTGTGGAATTTTATTTTTCATCCCCTAATTAATAAAATGATGTGGTGGAGTTTGTGTGTGCGCCCCAGGTTATAGTGTACTGAATATGTAATTAGATAGAGGTAGATTTGCATAGTGAATTATTCAATCGCGCCGACGTGGATCTGAATGATAATTAATTTACATATGAAGTTTTAGTGGACTGGGTTGCACTTTGGCCATCTTGTATCCCCAATTAACGTCAACATAATAATTCACTATTGAATGGAGATTGGACCCTAATGAACCCAATTTATTTATAAACAGACATATACACAAAAGATGAAATGAATTGAGATGGGGAATTGAATTGAGAGGGAATTTGAAGGGAACTGCTAATTGGGTTGCATATCTTTAGAAACTTTATTCAATTGTTTAATTAATAATTTTAAATATTGATATTGATTCTAAATTAAAATCCTAAACGAAATCGAAACGAGAATGTGGTTCTACTAGCTTTGCAAGTCAGAATTGAAGAAGTGTCAGAATAAATCTTTCCTACTTTAGGTGATTGATGCATTTTATATGAGTAACCTTGAAATAACTGAGAATATAGGCAACCAAACGTACACGTTTCTTGTAGTTACGTCATCCAAACACGAAATAAAATAAAATTGCCAATTTTTAATAATAAAACAGAGTATACCAAATTTGTACAACCAAATTTTAATTTTTTTAATTTCTTAATTTTTTTTATTTTTTGATTTTTCTTCTAAAATTTTGATTATTCGATTTTTCAAATTTTCCATTTTTTCGATTGTTTAATTTCCAAAATTAAAATAATATTTTTTAAATTCCTATCAAACCTTTTTGTTTGTCAAACTAAATCTGGAATTATGCAGAATTCAATTAATTTTTAAATCCAGCAGAGTTTAGTTTTAATTCATTTCATTTAAAGAATTAAATTTTGCACAAATCTGTTAATTTTCTATTTTACATATGGCAGCTGGGGACCATGTTCAACAGTCGGATGGTTACACACGCAATCATTACCATTTAAAATTATTCGGATTGTACAGCACGTGTCGCATAAACGGGGGTGGTTTAGCGGAATTAAAAATGGAAATTATGAGGATTGAAATTCTCTAACATTTCAGAGTGACGGAATAGGAAGGGGGGCGCCCTTTCGCGCGCACTAAATTTATAGGTGGGCGGGAATTGGTCCTGGCAGGATATAAATAAGAAAATAATCATTTCTGTGCAGAAGGATTTATCTTCTACAAATTTGATAAAAAAAAATTAATTCAATTCGAAAAATTGATAAACTTGAAAATTCATTGCTTGATAATAATTTAAAAAAAACTAATGAAAAAGCAGAAAATAGCCGAAAAAAATCTGATATTTGTTATACTTTCAACAACCCGTACAACTTCGGGTATCATAATTATTAAAATTATTAAAAAATAAATTAAAGAAAGAAATGATCCATCTTACCTTAAACCTTAATTATTCATGTTGTTAATTGGAAGGATATCTATATTTATTTAATAGTGAAGGAGCACCCTTTAGGGGATAGAATATAATGAGTTTACTTAACAACAATTCAAACATATATTTGCTCACAGCGTTGCCATTATGTGCTTATTTAATACTAAATAAAATATATAGAGGAATTCATATGATTAATTTGTGGTGGTTGCAGTTTGTTGCGGTTTCACCTATATTTGTTGATTTGATCGGGTTTGATATAATTGAAACGGGATATAATTGGAACTGATCATGTTGCATGTATGAAATTAGATTTAGGGCATGTTGTGACCTATAAAATGTCATTGACCGTACTTTGCTACTTTATCCTGAAGGATAAGGTGATATAATAACAAGCTTTCAAATTACCCCACCCCAAGTTAAAATCGAAACATTGTATTTACGTGAATACATTCCTGTTAAAAAAAGGGTGGTCCAGAAAGAACAAGAAATTACAAAATAGTTCTTATGGATCATTACACTGAATATCTCATTAAATATCTATCTACTGGAGTATAGTATACCGATATCAAATTTCTGTAAATAACCACAATATCAATTGAGCCCTGAGAAAGTTTATGCTTAACAAACGAAACGTCGGTATTAATTGAATTTTGTGTTATTATCCTGACATAGCAGCTTCCAGTCAGTCAGATTGTAGGCAACCTAATTAGCATCATGCAACCCAAATAACGCTGCTTTCAAATCTTAAAAATAAATATGCGGAATATTATGTAGCTTAGGAAATTTATTTATATTCCTAAACTTTATCCTGCTTTTCCCTTGTTAAAAGATAATACTCGTCCTACATTTTTCCTGTGGCCAGTGTGTTTGATTTTGTAAACCGCATACTATGTTTGCGGTAGTCATTCCCCAGCCAAACGTTGTTATTGCTTTTTGGGACAGACCACTTGTAAATTGTTTGCTAAGTTATTGGCTTTGTATATTTGCACCTGTGCGCTATGTCGAGTGAACAGTGCTCTACTTCCAATAAGTGTCCCGGAAGTACAGCGGAATGTAAACACACAACTCGAGAGTTAGCACAAGTTAATCAAATCAAAGTTTGTATGAAGAGGATTAAAAGTAAGTGTTTTAGTAACACAACAAAGCAAAAAAATTAATTTTATTACAAAAATAATAATAATTACAAAAAAGACGAACAATATAAAATCCATTAAATAATTAAATTGTTACCACATGACGGTTTCATCTCACATGTGTGCTCTAATAGAAACATGGCCATTTATTTTTTCCTCTTCTTGGTCGTTATACATCCCACCAAGTAGTAATACTATTCAAATATCAAGAAATATCCTAAGTTAATTGATGAAGTTTCCACATGGTTTTATGTTTGTTAAATGTGTTATATATTTTTTAAGGGCTGGTGAAAGAGAGGTTGAGCTCCTTGAAACGTTCGCTCCAATTATAAAAAATATTAACAACAATCATTTAATAAATGGATGGTCTTTAAAATTGCCGTTTTTTTTCTAATACCCTAAGAATTTAAGTGAAGGACGTTGCGTTTTTAATTGAAAAATTCAAGCAGCTCAACTTCCTTAAAAAAAATGGAAGAACCAAACAAAATAAAAAAGTGTTTTCGCATTAAGTTTCGTCTTCATTCGATTCATTAATTTGATCAAAGTCTCAATTTACACCAGTCATCCTTTTATTTTGAAGTTCCCATTTCTCCTTTATGTAATTTTACCTTGACTTTAGCTTTTATACTGTCATAGCTATTAACTTCCGGTCCATTCGTTTCCGGTTTAGCAGGTGTAACGATCTGAGGATGTTCCTAGGTGGCAATTTCCCCCAATTATGGCCTGCGACATCACAATAAACCCGGCGCACCCACATTTTCCGATAATACCAGGCTCGTGCAAAATCACCCCCGTAAAATTATATTATTATTAAGGGTACGGTAGGTTTATAGTGGTATATTATAGATGTGTGATCGTGATTAAGATGGGAAAGAGGAACGTCCGCCCTTTTTCCTCCATAAAAAACCCCGGATGATTATACTTTTACAGCCACTGAAACTCGCATTAAGGAAGGGTTGCAGAATTAAAGGGTGCGATTTTATTTAGATTGCTTTATTTGGAAACCTTCTGGAATATAAATGATTTTCAGAGCACAAAATTTTTACGATTAGCTGCCTTGGCTGATAGATTTAGATAACGTAACCAAGGTATTTACATTATCTTACTTTGATTTTCCCTGCATTTGAATAAAATTTGAACTTTAATTTTTTATTTATTTATCAGTAATTAGTTTTTGAGGCATTGCAAATTATCTTCTATGAAACAACATTGATAAAAGGAAATAAGTTTAGTACATCCCTAGGACGACGGAGGCGCCACTCGTTTTTAATGTACGTATTTACGTTTGGTTGAGTATCTATTGTAGAAATGCGTATAGTATTCATGTAATTCTGAAAATGTAGAAGTTGATTTATTTTTAGCGTACGCATTACGCTCCGATGGTTTTAAATTACGCAACGCAATCAACTAATGCAAAATTCCTGCCTGATCGGATGTAATCTTTCCAATCAACTCCCCGGTTTGGCATTTTTGTGTATTTTAACTTATAAATCTGGACTGTTTTGCATCTTTATTGAAGATGAAAATCAAGGGGACGGATTTGCTTAGATCTCCGTGAATAATCCGATCGATTTTTAAATTAGAGATTCCAATCAGTGCTCGAACATCAAGTGTGCCTTTCTGACGGAAGTGGTGATTGTGTTGAAATATGCAATTAGGCGCTTGAAGCGAACTCGCGCCACTTTTCTGTCCGGAGTAAACAGATTCAAACAGTGGACTCGTAAAGTGGGATGTCATGTTCAGGATAATGTGGAAACTGTTGATGAACTGGTCGGTGTGAGTTAATTCAATCAAGAGATCTAGGTTTGAATAGCAATAAGTGCATCCGTGATGGATTTGGTTTTGGGGTGGAAGACCGATTAAGGGATTAATTTGGAGATAATCGAGGGCCCCTTGTTAAGCTAATCGTAGGACAATGATGAACTCACTATTATACACTAAAATATCACCATCAGATTACTGCACAACCACTCCTAACAAACCTTGTAATTTGTAGCCACAGAATTTACAAAATTATTCTCCTAATTTATATCAGCAACATGATAATGAAATTAAGTTCATTATTTCTTTTTTTTAAGCATATCCCTTTCACTTTATTAAAAATAATTACACTAAATATTGTGACTAAGAATTAGCCCGCTCTTGAAAAATCAATAAATTTCACTAGTTATTAAAGGATGTGCAGAATGGGTTCTTTTGCTTCAAATTACCTTTCCTTGAACGTACAAGTTCTTTGAAAGAAACGTAACTAGTTTTTCTACTTTGTAATCATAACATACTCATTATGAAACAAAAACGGGTTTCATAATAGCCTCATTATAGCACCCGACTTTTAAACTTTCTTTTGCATTAGAAAAGTATCACGGGGCGATCGTTTTCCAAAACTTGAACGCCTGATTTAAAATGTTTCGTTATGCAATTTATTGTATAAAATACTTTTCTCTGATAAGAAGAGAACTCTGCTTTGCATTAATTTCATTTACATAATTAAACAATTTTTCTATTACTTCAACCCTTCTTCCTTCTTTCTCTCTCTCAGTCTCTCTTTATATACAACCTTTCTAATTAACAAGAATCAATTCCCTTTCATGGATCAAAACTTTTAACTAATTAAAGGGAATTTCGACCCAATCACCGATTAGCATCAAGCCTGTACGTCAAGCTAATGCGCCCCCCATTTTTTTAATTGAACGGGGTTGGGGGTGATATAAGCCACATCTGCATTAATTACGCATACGTGTTGAATAATTCATGCGTGTTCGATGTAATTATTGCGATAATGTCGGATGAGAGGCGGCCCACAACCAACATGTGGATTCGAAACGGCACCACAAAAGCGCACAATTAACAGAAGGTTACAATAAATCACAACACAAAAAAGTGTTTTAGAGAGCAATACGGGTTGCATAATTTTAAATAATTTTGATGCAATGTGGGTTGCATATTAATACAGTTATATTTTTGTGTATTCACTGGTGACTGAACAACTATAAGGTGCAATTTTGGTTGCCTATTATTAAAATGTTGCTCGTCTTTTTATATTATTAAAATTATGGAAAAAATTTAAAGGTGTGATTAGAATTTCAATCGGCCTCGTTTTTGTATTTTCCCTCTAAATTTGTTGTATTCTTCTGTTAAACTGGTACGTGTGTTGATGCGAAACGGAATTCCCTATTGTACGGAATGTTTATTTAAATAAAGCAATGATGATCCGCTGTGCCGCCGGTGAATTTGCATTTTAATCCTTCATTTCTTCCAGGACTACATCCCGAGCAATTTACAACGTGCCTGTAGGGGCCGGCACGCACCCCCCACGATTCCCAGCCCCTACCTCTTAAAAACCGCGCGCTTCCTACGCTTAAATATTTCACGCGAATTATTATTTCCTCTTAGTCCCAAATAAATAAAAACTCCACTCAACTTCCATCCCCTTAACTCTGAAAATCTTTCAAGTTTAATTTCATTTCCTAATTAAACTCGTGTAAAATGCGAGCGGTGGAAAAATTTTGAGGGTATATAGATATAAATAACTAAACGTCTGATTAACTATGAATTTAATGAAAATGTATGTTATGTAAATGAGCGAAAAATAAAGCTATGAATGATGATGTCCACTAAAGATGCAAATAGCGGCAATTTGCATCGTTAATGTAATTGTCATTACTTATTTGAGAACCCTCAAGAGAATTGCCAGAATAAACTTAAAAGTAAAGTAGTAGAACTATAAGACTGAATATCTAGTGCCAAAAATGTCAAAACGTTAAACGTCAAAATATAGGAACATCAAAACATGCAAAAAGAGATCAAGTCTAGGTTTCGTTCTTTTTTCTTTTTGCCGAGACAGAGTGCCAAAAAGCTGGATTCCCGTAATTTTTGGTATAAAAAAGTCAAAATAATTTTTTTCACTCTATTTAAAATTTTCTTTTCATTTTTGTCAAAACTTTTCATTTCGAATGCACCCCGATATCATTTTAAACTGCTTACAAAAATCAGATTTTCACATATTCGTACCAAAAACATACTAAATTAGCCATATAAAAAAATGTGAAAAATGTCCAAATGTTAAGAAATGCCAAAAATATAGTATGTAGTAACTAACACTTTCCGGGATGCTTTATTTCAATTCTAAGATTTATATTTAAATTTTATTAGTATCTATCCAGATATTTTGAGATTTTAAGGTTCCTTAAAGTTTTTTGATATTTTGAGTCATTAAAAACCGAAATATTTTGAATTTATTTATGCAAGTTCATACACCTCGAAATAAGATGTGTTTCTGGTTGCATAAACCAAATATATGAGTTTGTTTAGGTCTAAGTGTTGGTCTAATCAAAATAAAATGATTCCAGTGTTATTAGTGAGAACCTTGTAGAGTGTGTTTATATATATATATATATATATATATATATATATATATATATATATATATATATATATATATATATATATATATATACGTCGGTGCTTTCGTCTGGCGTGGCCCGATGAGTAGGTGGAGGTTTTTAGTCTGTCCTGTAAGCACCCCAACGGATGAGCACGAATCTGGCCGAACTGATCTGAAAGCTCTCACGCCGTTTCTGCGGACCAGAAAGCTCAGTTACATCTGGGGAACGTGCCGACTCGCTTCCTGAGAATACACACTGGGGGTAGAAGAACACGCGCGCGCGCCACACACGCACCTCTTTGCAATACGTGAGACCTTATTTGGTTGATTGTTTCCACACAAATAAAACAAGGTGAGTATTTTTAATTAATTGATATATTGTTTTTAAATGGTTGGAGACAGTTTTTAATTGGGTTAATGGGATATCGCACTAAGGAAATAAGATCTCCAACTCGCAGAAAGGCTATAAAAACTTAAGAGTTCTTATTAATCACAACTTGAGTTAATTGAGAAAAAAATTCGCGGCCCCGATTTTTTATAAAAGTTAAAAAGCTTTGATTAAAACCAAAGTTGGGTCTGGATTATTATTTCTAGGTCCACCCCAACAAATTTTCTTCTTTATTATTATACAACATTGTAAATAAAATATGAACATTTAGTAGCACAGTTTTAAACAAATCAAACTATCCAGTAAGGAAAATTTTATTTTTGTTTTTGTTTTCTAAATTTTTGAAAGAGAATAAAACTTGATTGCTTTTTTATAATAAAAATACTTGAAACTTTATATGAAAAATAATTTCTTTTTTTTTAAGAATATTGTTGTTTGCAAACTTTTGAAAATAAAGCGCTCACATATATTTACTAAATATAATGTATCACTTCCGGTAATTCTGGATACAATTTAGGATTTAAAGAATTAACTATTATTTTAATACTATCTACCGTGATAACAATTTTTATCACTTCCGGTTTTAACGGAAATACCACTTCCGATTTCAATGGAAAGTAATACCCAATTCAGAATATTAAATATGAAAATGTTAATACCTGTTTCGATTGTAATGAAATTATTTATCATGCTTAAAGTACTCTGAGTTTGATGTTGCTTCCGGCAAAGCAAGAAAATAATTTTCAATACTTATTTAACTTGTTGGAAATTAAAAAATTTATTTATTAATATAAACAGAATTATTTCATTCTTACTCAGTACATTCATTTATTTATTTTTTTTTTTGTAATATTGATCAAAGGGCATGATGAGAATAATATAAAAATGGAAATTAATTTCTAATTCCATTTCGCCTTCGGGATGCATGCGCTTTCCATTATTCTATTTGAAAAGCGCCTACTTCTGTTTGTTTTTTAATAATCCACTGAAATTATATTTCCACCCTCTTTGTACATTTAAAATGAAGTAGCACTGCCATCCCTAATGTACACAACTCTTTTAATAAGATATGCACGTTAAGTTGCATAAAACAAAACAAACAAAATAAATAGTCTTTGTTTTTAAAAGGAAAACTGAGGAATTTCTTCATTACTAATTTACTCAATTACTCATTTACTCATTTTCAATTTATTTTAATACGATCAAATCACCTGAGATCTTATTATGTTGTCTAGTTATTAATATTTCCTTCGTTTTAATTTGAACAAAAAAACAAAATGGAAAAACCGAAATGTGGAAAAAATCAATATTTTCTTTACAATAAAATTTGAAAATCAAAATTTCAAAAAATGTGAAGAGAAATTTAGAAAAACGTTGGGAACCTAAAAATTTTGATGTTTCGAAATTTCGGAAAGTCAAAAATTTTGCAATATGAATAATTAAAGATTTATAAACTGAAAAAAGATCGAAAATTAAAATATCGAAAAATGTTTTTTTCTGCAATCGTCAGTAAAACGAGAGAAAGCGGCAGTAAACCCAAACGCGGCACTAAAATGCAATTTTACTGACTATTTAGTCTATAGTTACTTGCATAACTGCAATTTATAAAAACATTAAAGAAACAAATGTGGTTTGTCAGATTTTTGTGTTTGAAGAAGGGAAGTGTACAACCTAAATTTTGATAAACGTCAATTTGTTTAAATAAATTTTTGTCTTAATATTAAACGATTTCAGAAAAAATATAATATATACCTCAGCACTAAAATGATTTTTTTTTACGAATATGGAGTTTATTCTCCGGGGCGATAGTCCAGGAGAATAACCATGCGAGTAAAAAATATGTCGTATTATAGTTCTTAGGTATATAAAAACTATTATTTATTTTTTTTATTCCACGGCCATTCATTTTAAAAATCAGAATAAATAAATTTTGTTTCTGTTTGAAATATCAAGTTACCTGCCGTTTCTCTGTTGACTTCTGCAAAAACTAGAGCTCCGGGGCTCTTGTGTATTTAACTTTTAATTAAATATTCAATTATAATTTGATATGTGAGCACAGGATACGTACATATCGCAAATTAAATTAATATTTGAAGCGGAATTCCCCTTGGAAGTTATTTTTGGACGTAAGAGCTCTAACCCGGATGTATTCAGGACGGAATCACGTTTGCAACCTAAAAGTGGCCGTTATTTGATTTGATCGCAATGTCAATCTTCGGCTTATCAGTGATTAATCTCCTTCGCATTTGATCTAATATAATAAATAGGTTGGACTGCGGATAATATCCTCCGGATTTTACCAATCATTTCCGGTTTCTCTCACTTTATTACATGACACACTGAGATTTTATCATAAAAAACAGAATTATATTTACTTTTATATAAAATCTAAGGTGACTATATTTAAAATATAAACAGTTATAATTTCAAAATATCTGTGCGTATATGTGAGTGTTGTGTGTGCGTATGTTGGTGCGTGCGTGCGTGCGAGCGTAAATTATAATCAAATAAATATTTTACCATATCATTATTACAAAATGGAATCGGAAAATAAAAAATAAAAACTGAGACCTTATTCAAATCCTGCAGTTAAAATCATAATATTGATACCCAATATTCCAAAACAGTTACCACATAAACAACTAAATATCGTTCGATCTCGTAACTAATAAAAAATTGAATTTTGCCGTAGCGAAATTAAAACCGTGATGATATTGCGAATCTCATAACGTAAAGCGATTCGATACATAAATTGCTTTTTTTCCTGAACACGCTCCAACATTGTTTGCGTAAAGCACATGCGTTTTTAAAGAAAACCGATCATCTCATCCATGAAACAAAAGATTGTAATAAACATTATTTGCATACAAATATCCCCATTTTCAGAAAATAAATTTATGTACGTCAGACGAAACACCAAGTCAAAAAAATATATAAACACATAACTTAACAAAACAGCGTCTGAAAGATTGTGTATCTTGGGCCTTTTTAAACAATATTGTGGTTATGTATGTAAAGTGATGGCAGGATTCGTTTATTCATCCATTTGAATTTATTATTTGCGGAGCACTTTTGATCCAAAAACAAAATTAATTCTCTCGATCCATTAATTTATTTATGTAACGTCAATGGTTATTAATTATTTCGAAAACAATCAGTCAAAAGTATTAATAAATGTAATTTCGAACAAAATGTTTAATTGAACACATGAATTTAATGGATCATTGAGTATTTTGAATTACAAATTTGGGGATTTGACTAATTAAAAACAAACAATCGATAATTGAATCATGTACTAATACTTCTGTTGTATATGTTTAAATACTCAGAATTTTTTTAAATTTAATTCTAAATTTGTTTAGTTCATTTTGAATAATTTACAGAATAAGTCATTTCCCCACAAATATTTAAGTGGTCATTTATTTGGTTCATTTGTTATACAATAATTTATTGATTTATAGGCAATTCCAGGTCCTCTACTAACTGAGGGGTTTTATTTATTGCGATTGGCAAACATTAAATTGGGGTGGCTTTCATTAATTTTCATCTATATACATGTTATAGATATGGAACGGGGGTGTGCTATATTTAAAATGATAACATTTGGTTAACAGACTAATAATTAATTTATATTGATATAATTATTTTGAAACTAAATTCAGATAAATTTATGGTCATAATATTAGATTCTCAAAAAAATTCTTTCCGTTTGTAATTTTTTTGTATTTGCTTCAAAATTGATATTTAATTTTTTGATTTTTATTTTACTTTCATATTCGTAATTTTTGGTTTTGTTTTCGAAAGTTCAAATCAAATTTTTGGCTTTTCATTAACATTAATTAAAATTTAATTAATTTAACAACTTCGAGAAACGAAAGTTGGTTTACATTCCGAAAAATTCAATCTAAGACCTGAATTTTCAATTCATTTAAAGTTTTAATAATTCAAAAATTTTTGTTGTTTACATTCTAAATTGAGAGACAGTTTAAAGTTAGAATTTTAAAAGCTCTGCCTACTTGATTCTGTAAATCCTTTAATGCAATTTGAAATCATAAATTAATTCCATTTTCCCGGAGAGTTTCTTCTCGTGAAAGTTGCTGCATATTTTATGTGAACGTTTAACTCCAATTTATATTCTATTCTAACGTTTTAGTGGATGTTACCGCAATCTCCATCACTTGCGATATCATATTTTGACAGAACTATTTAGAGCTTACTATGAAGTAGTACTGTCATCTCCTTTTATTTCATATTTTATTATATCAAAATAAAATATGCTTAAATTAAAAATATATAAATATATTTTTCTACTTTGATATCATAACATACTAATTATGAAATCCAAACGGGTTTGATAATAGTCTCATTACGGCACCCGAATTTTTACGTATAGCTATTTGCATTAAATTTACTGTACGCAATTGTCACTTTCAGATTTAATTCTGACAAAATTGATGTTATATCAAATAAGACGGACATTTAATTGATGATAAATCATCGTACAGATTCTTTTTTTCCTTTGATTTTACTAAGTTTTCAAATCTTTGGACTTTTTCTTCAAAAAAATAAAATCGTATTTTAATGAATGATCAATCAAGTGGTTACCTAGGTTACAATAAATATTTTAAGCTACCTAGATTGGTTGTATATGTATTTATTATAATACGAATCCTAAAAAAAATCTTCAGCTTTAGTTACCTCTATGGAGAATTGTATTTTATTCAATTAGTCTTTTCGTTTATATTAGAGGAAGATGAAAAGAATTTTCACTCGTCCTCCCCATCACCCCAACTTTTATTTTATTTTATGTGTGTAGCTTTATGTGTTTCGGCGCATCGGTTAAAATCCTGGGCTGTGCTCTTTTGTGTTATACCCGATTGATTTTCTTATCCGGCACTTCCGAAACACTTGCTACGGTGAAATGAAGCCATCAAACTTATTTTACATCAATTAGTACAAAATGGTGGAGGTGCCGGGCGAAGTGCGTTCATTCTACTCTTACATCAGTTGTTTGCGTTGTTTTTCTTGTTTGTGCGTAACCTTGTGCCCCCCATCGGTGTTTTCGATCTTATTCCTCTTTCTCTCCCGGTTTCCAGGCGCCGGCCAATATCCATTAGCGCGATACGGACGCGAAGCGTATAAAATTTTATCGCGCTTCGCCTCACAAACTTTTAACCTTAATTGTACACCATCCATCGCATACACATATATTAGCGTGAAATTATATTGGAAACATTTCAAATTTTACTTCTGTAAAGTGGTTTCGCCGCATACAAATCAACTTTCTTGGTAATATTCAAAAATATCTTAAAATGAAATGACTGGTGGCACCAGCTTATAGTTTAATATGATGCTTTAAATATAAAAATGAAAGATATATATGCAAGCCTGTTTGAAATACTGTACACTCATCTTTCTTGATTATCTGATCTTTCCTCAGTATTTTGTTATCATTTTAATTTCCTTGAAGTAGATTGGCGAAGACTTCAATCTTTGTTTTAGAATTGAAAATTTATAAAATTAGACTAATAGTTGGCATGACAGTTTTTATTAACTAGCGAATGAAATACTTTCCAAATTTAGATTTTCAATTCTTGTTTCGCTTCCTCCAGCTTACTTTGTCTTTTGAAAATATTCATAGCTCTATTTAATTTTCCCAGAAAGTAAAAGGTTGAGCATTGTTCTACTTGTCACTATAAAAATATTTAAAAGCAAAACATTGAATAAATCAATTCCTGTTTATGTCGTCATAAGATTTTCAACTTCAATTGTTGAATGCAATTGAAACATTTCTGGTTTATTAGATGGCATACGGGATCATAAACTGCCGCATATGAAACCTGAAATTTATTCGCAATTAAAAACTGTTTTGCGGCTTTTTGGTATGAAGTTTAAATTGCACCGTCTAGGGATGAACTATTAAAAGTGAATTTATATCCTTGCTAGTTTATTGTGGTTCAAACAACTGCGCCCTTATAAATTATTTTATGCAAATTAAATTGCGAAGGTTATTTTCTAGAAAAATATATCATCCTAAGTATATCGTAAGTTTATCTATCGATATAATACATTAAAGGTGAATATAATAAAAATTACAAGTAGGAAATGGGGAAGAAGGAAATTTTGATGAATTATTAAGGTTAATGCTTTTTAAAAATATGAAATTGTAATCTAAATGATGGTTATAAATAAAATATTAACTAACATGAAGGGGTCTACAATACTTGGGAAGGTTAATCTTCAAAGTAAAAAATGAGCAAAATATTTGCATCGAATTTACGATATTTTCCGCTTTCTATATTTTCCTCGAAATAAACAATAAGAAATAAATAATAAAAACCCATTACGGATATAATAAGGGCATAAAAATGCAGTTTGTGAACCGCACATAGTACTTGATAAAACCAGCCGCGGCATTATATATCAAGAATGTCCCTGCATTTCATCCCGCCACGCATAAATAATTCTAGAACGCGCCAGTAAATGCGATTGCTCGTACGCCAACATTTTTTCTTTTAAATGCGGAAAGTTCTAAAATAATTTTAATTGCAACACCGCATCCCAATTAAAGAAAAAGATTTTCAAGGATACTTTAATTAATTCAAAACGTGAATATTGAACACCTCTCACAACCGAAAGAAAAGAAAAGAAAGTTTTAATAAGGTTGATACTTTCAAGAAAACTCGAGTGCTCATTTGGTTGCATAATTCGCGATGGTAATGTAAATGCTGCCTATATGTTAAGCGCTAATTTGGTTGCGTAACTTGGAATGGTCGTTGCACTTGGTAACAATAACAAAGGGAATGGACGATTGATTTACAACAAAAAATAATTTGTGAGTATAGGAAGAAGTAAAAACGTTTTCTTTGCTTTTTTTGATGCATTAATTCTTCTGTTGTGTATCTCTTTTTATTTAAAATACGGAATTAGTCATCTTTTCTCTAAAGCTTTCTATCCAGTTTTAAGTTATCTGTGTGATTTTTACACAAAAAAAAATTAAGCACTAATTCTATATTTTGTAGAATTTATCTTCACGAAAACATTTTATTTAAGTCCCCTGGTGATGTATGTATATACAAAATTCATTTTATCATTCATGGTCCACAAATTTTGCGACATGCGAGGATAAAACGAGCCTTGATGCGATTAGTAAGGAAGTAAGGACACCTTAGTAATTTTATGGACATGTCTATAAAAGCTTCCCATAAAATCATTTGATGTCGTTTTTTATGGGGATGTAACATTCGAGATGGGTCTGCACAAAAGATTTGGTTAACCTTCATAATTATTAAATATAATGTGGAGGATGATGGCGGGTTGTTAAGGGAACTAGCCCTTACAGCATTTCATAACTAGGGTTGTTCCCTGGTGATTTTTCAAATTGTGGTCAGGACAACATGTTTCATTAAAATCTTTGTTTATTTTATAATTTTCTAATACAAAAGAAAATCTTATTAGCATCGAAAAACTATTTTTTAAACCAGTTTTAGTCCACAGATTAACTCTAGAATGTCATGCACAGAAGACACTAACGCCAAATTCTGAGAGATTTTAGAGAAGAATTGGAGTAGATCAGTTGTTAGAGTTACGACCACGAAAGCCGAAGTTACAGGTTAAGTCCTGTCCCAACAAAATATTTTTCAGAACATTTTGAAAAAAATAGAAACGATTCATTTCTTAATCAGGGCAAATAAGAGAAAATGTTTTAAAAGTGAAAAAGTTAAATTACTTGTTATACTTAAAAATAGAACATCAAAGCAAATAATTATTTCATAAGAAATCATCTTGATTATGACATCTGTTTAAAAAGTTTGGAATTCTCATCGAAACTAATTAAGAATTGAACGCCTCCCCCCAAATGAATATTTAAATTAAACCAAAATTACCGAACTGACTTTAATTCAACATTTCAACTCAATTAGGAAATGTTAATTACAAAAAAAAAAAAAAAAGAATTACAGGTTTTGTGTGCTCATATTGCACAGAATTTCATTAACCTCAATCAAAACGCATTCGATATTAATTTAAACCGCGCTGTTTAAACTCAATTTGTACTTAATTAAAAAGCAAATTCAATTCGCTGAAATGTTCCTAAATTGAATGCAGTCACAAAAATATGTGTGGGATTATGCAACCGTTTATAATTCGGGGGTTTTAAATGTGCGGACGAAAACTGCGGCGAAAAACTTTTGCAGCAATCAATTTAAAAGTTTTGTCCCGGTTTAAGTATTGTTAAATGATGGGATGTTCAACAAGCACGACACAACGAACAAAGGGTTCATACAAATTGACAAGCAACGCAAAAAGTAAATTTGATTTGCAAAATATTAAATCACAAGGATCCATTTAGAGGGGGGCGAGACTGTAATTTAATAAACTGGAAGAAAAGGGTCGCGTCGGGTTTTAAAATGACGATGAGATTTAATTTTAATAGTTATGTACTTTGTGTGTTGTATACGTACAACATTTCTAAATAGCCTAAAGCTTAACGTGAAAGTTGAAAAAGTGAATGATTCTGAAAGCAGAACCACAATTCTTCTAAATAGATAGAGATGAAAATTCGTTGAAAATTATTTTCTTTTTATCAAATACTCATTATAACTAACACCAAAAAGATGTGAATCACAGAAAAATTTCTAATTTTCTTCTATCACACATTTACTAGAATAAATTGTGTATTTAAAATATATATGATGCGCCATCTCTACGAGTTGTGTTATAACTACGGCCTTGTTATTTTAAAAGCCTCCTATACACTGTATTGTCAAATAATTAATTAAATATAATCTCACCATTTAATTAGTAAATATTTAAACATAGTGAGGAAAAAAGAACTAACCAACAAGGAAAGAGAAATCTTCAAGTCAATGCATGAAACATCTTCTTAACTTTTCTATCTTTTCCTTATATGAACTGTTAGGGATGGTATATTACCGTCCAAGTAATAGGTTCCAAATAACGCAGAATCGTTAGCTTGAAATCTTGTACAGAATCTCCTCTTTTCTAAACATAGACGCAAACCATTATTCTATCGTTAGAAATCACTTGCTTGTGGCATCTGTTGAAAAGTTTGAAATTCTCACTGAAACTAATTAAGAATTGAACTCCTCTTCTAAATGAATATTTAAATTATAGCAAATTACCGAACTGATGGCTTTTTTGACGTCGGGATATTAATTCAAGTGAAATTACTCGGTGTAACCGTGGGAAGAAATTTAAGAACGTCATCTGTTGATTAAAAAATAACACACATCTAAGCAACTTTTTATTCATTTTGAAGTTTTTTAAGTCAATTAATGCATTGTGCGGTGTATAATTCCTCCATACTCCATTTCTTTTTCCATTTCCTTATTTTCTCCTTGTTTTCAATTACAGCTCGATTTTTAATTAAAAAAATGTGGAATTTCGATAGGTCGGTTATAGAGGGTGATCTCAGGGGAAAACAAGCGTGATGCCAAATGGGTCATCAGAAATGGATGTCGCGCACCACACACAAAGGACAATTCTTATGTATCATCGGCCTACTTTTCTTTCTTTCTATCTCTCTCTCTCTCTATCTCTCTCTCTTTCCCTCACACACACACACACACACACAAATAAATTTTGTTTATGGGGAGCACACATCGAATGCGTCCCCACACTGAAATTAAAGGCCCGTTACGCACATAAAAAACATTCAAGTGACACAACGAAATAAAAACAAAATAGGAATACAGACACAAGAAGGATTTGTGCAACATGTTTCCTTCAATTATTTTTCAAGAAGAACGCGTGTGGTGGTGACATTAATTCTGTTATTAAATGTTAGAGGACAGCAAAACTCTAATTAACAACAAGAAGTTGTTAATATTCCCAAAACCCAAGCCTTAATTTAAAACATGTAAATAAAATCAAGTGAACCCTACTAATCCAACTATACTCTAATCCTTGTTCAACTATTGTTCGAGGAAGTGGTTGAATTTATATTTAATTTTATGAAAAGCGTTTTCATACATTTTAAAAAGAAATTTGTGTTGTGGGGGGTCTTTTTATTCCAAAGGGATTTGTCGGACGGGTCTTCACCAATCCATTCAGTGGCAGTATCTGTTTCAACTAATTAAAACACACAATCCACCGGTTTATTAAACTGAGCTGAAACAAAGCAGACGATCCATTTGAATAATTATTTTACAAATTCAAATGAATACTAGTGGAAGGTTTAATTAACCCTTTCAGTGCTCTATAATAACATATAACGCTGAATTATTAAGGTTAATATTTATCATATTACCTAATTAATTATTAAAGAAATTAAATATCTAAATGTAAAATCTTTCAATTTTAATGCTTTGATTGAATTTAGTGTTTTGGCCACTGCATCCATTATTTCACTAATTTTGTCGTAGAAGAAAAACTCAAAAATAATTTTGTCGACTGAAAAACCGAAATTAAACAAAAAACAAATATAACAAAATTAATTTAAAAATTTTCATGCTTCTCTACATCTGTAAATCTCTTCGTGCAATTGTAAATTCTTAATACAATTCCATTTCCCAAAGAGTAGAGGTCCCTCTAGTGGGATCCTTTGCATATTTTATGTCATCGTTTAAGTTCAATTTGTATTCTATACAGTAAATGTATCTGGGGCCGGCCTTAAAAACCCATCCCGGACTTGCAAATTGGGATAAAATATTTTTTCTTCTCCCCCAACCTTGTACCATCCCACATCTTCCTTCACAGTGGCCGTTTGTGCATACTTAAGCAACCATGAAAAACTTACCGAACGAACGGATCTGAACTTGCAAAAACCCTAAATTAAATATAACATATTAAAAAAGGGTCCGAAACATACAAGAAGGTAAATTCACATCCTCCTCATCCACCCCCAGACAATTCCAAATAATTTATTAGCCAAAAGTTCATAATTACATAAAGTGCAGGACGCTTTATGTGCATATTATAATTATTATAAATTGTAGTTTGTTGGGTGGGTGGTATAGTCGGGAGGGGATGTATAGGGCAGACTGTACTATTCTCTCAAAGTGCACAGCAATGTTTTTCAATCAAAATTTGCATGTGAGCAGTTCGCAAACAATGTTACAAAGTTGTAGTGGCGTGCTATTATAATAACCAGCATAAATTTGCTTTATGGGGAACTTCCATTAGTTGGAAACAAACAAATAAAATTCTAACCAAATATAGATTTAAAAAAAACATATGCAACTTCTTATACACGCAGAAAATTATGTAGATCACTTAATTTTGTTAAGAGAATTGTCGACTAATAAGAAAAATATAAAATGTAACTTTAATTTATATTTTTTCATAAAGTTTTAACAAAATAATAATATAAATAAATAAATAAGACTTCAATACTTTATTTTATAACATCCCATAGTTTATTTTTTTATTATTATAAATATGCAACTTATTATATACACGTGTATAATAAATTTTGCACACATTTTTTAGTTTCCTATTTATTAGAGAAAGAATTCACTAAATTTATCTGTTTATTTTTATTTTGTTTCAGGTAATAGATGAATGTGTCCAATTTGTATGGTGAGTTGGTGAAAAAAAACATATAGACAAATTGCGTTGTTTATGTTTTTGTGTGATGTGATAACATAATGGAGATGGATGTTGTTGAACTATTCACATATGTAACGCTGAAATTAGTTTGCATTAAAGCTAGAAATTGTCGCGCCAGACTAATCTACTGAAATTTACGAGGGGGTTGAGGGATTAGACAA
This sequence comes from Coproporus ventriculus, assembly GCA_027574865.2. NCBI lineage: Eukaryota > Metazoa > Arthropoda > Insecta > Coleoptera > Staphylinidae > Coproporus > Coproporus ventriculus. The sequence continues at coordinate 8,400 of JAODAH020005971.1, read as the reverse complement.
TCGTTAACGCGCTTTTAAAATAAAATAAACTAAGTTAAGCTCAATATAAATCATAGGTAGATAGAATACTTTGCGAAGAACTAAAAGAAGAATGCGGCCCGGCGCATCCACCATACTGTGGAAATGGAAATGTGCTATTTTATATTTGTGCGCTCTTTTTAAATTGCTTTTAGAGCTTTGTGTCTCCAGATTTTTAAAATGTCTAGCTGATAATTTAAATTTCAAATCGATACCCTCCAGGGAATTGTTTTGTATTGGAAGGATTAGTGGTTTAAATCAAAGGATTCACGTAATTCAGTTGAACGGTAACAATGCTTGATCCTTATAAATTATATATTAATGAGACGCGCCTCCTGAGATCTATCCGTATCAATAGCAAATGTCTGCTCGTCAATCCCCTTGTTTACTCCCCGCGGTGGTGACACGCACCCCGACCCAAACAATTAATCCATCGACCCATCCGAAACTCCAAAACAAGGCCAGATCAGAAACACTCGACTCGGATCTTAATGCATTCGAAATGTGAGAGAGTTGGAAGGGCCAATTGCGCGCTTTGTAAATGTTAAATTTGGTGGAAATAGCCATCCCCCTTAATACGCTGTCTCTTGAGTTTAAGCTGATCTTACGCGATCTGATTAGAGTTTGAGAGGGTGCGCGTGTGGGAGTAATTGGTGTAACCTATTTGTTCAGATAACCGGAAATAGCTTGCAACTATTCTTGAACTGTTTTTCTTTTTTTTTTAGAAAAAGGTTTTATATGCGGTCGATTGGTGAAAGGAAAAAGAATTTTATTTTCCTTGCTCCAATTAGAGATCAAAAGGTATTTGTGGACCTTTGTACTATACGCAAATCGTCAGCGTTTTCAATTTAATTGGGTACAATCAGGTTAACTAAATTGTTGTTTGAATTGCATATATAAATATACAATTTGTGCTTGTGTGATAATAATACTTTATGCTGACTTTGCGATTATGAAATTTCCTTATTTGCATAATAAAATTACTTCAAAATTATAAAGGATTTGTATGTAAATAATAATATAACTAGAAAGAAGATGAAACAACAGTTTTCATAAAAGCTTCATTTTTTCAATTTTGCCTATGAAAATTACACAATCATACAGATACCAGTTCTATATTTCACTTACATTCTCAATTTCAATTGTTTGGAAAAAAAACAGATTTTGACTTTTTTTTGGCCAAAAATTTAGGGAATTTTGGCAGCTCGAACGTAAAAAGAACTAAACCCTGACTTCACTTGAATCATCTAAACGTTTTTATGCGAAATTGGCCATATGAGAAAGATGTAAAATGTCAAAGAGCATTAAATAAATCTGTAAGCTTTTGAAAGCTCCAAACAAACATTAAAAAGCTCTAAATCTGTAAGAAATATAAATAAAGCAAAGAAAGCTACGAATAGTTCTGCAAAAAGCTTTAGAAGCTCTGATGAGATTTTCAAAAAGCTCTAAAGCAAATGGATATATCCACAAAAGAAAACTAAAAGCGGCAAGAAAATTTGCGAAAATTATAGGTAACTTTGAAGAAACCTGCAAATAAACCTATGAAAGCTGAAAAAGCTCCATACAAAGTTTTAAAAACCTGGAAGCTGGTTTGTAAGGATTTTTAAAGTTAAAAACGAGTTTGTGAAAGCTCTAAACACTTTAGATCAACATAAAGTTCCAAAAGTGCTAAATGGTTGCATAATTATCAAAGAAAAAGTTGTTATTACAAAATTTGTAAGAAGAACTGTAGAAAATTGAAACTCATGAAGATGTGTGTACATTTCATACTATACATAATTTTGCAATAGTGTCTTTATTTAACTTTTTTTCTAAAGAATACGTGTTGAGCTTTTCTATACGATCGTTTGCTTAGAAACTTCATGTGTGCTTATGAAGTTGCCAACAGTTCAGAAGTAATTACTGTTAGTCAAGTTCGGTTGAAGAAAATGATAAAATTACGTCCCTAATATTAATCAATCCTAATGAGTCGGAAAGTTAGGGTGGCCGGGTTGATCCCCATCCCAAATTTATTGTTTAATTGAGAAAGCTTGTACCAAACTTAGACGTGACGTGTTTCCAGTACAGGCAACTTTAAAAAGTTTCAGGTTTTTAAAAGAAATTGAAAATATATTCCTTTGACTGTAAAATACCTGATTTGTTATCTTTTTTTTTTTCTTCTTCTAATTTATTGTGTTTCTTTTTTTTTAAGTTAAATGATTTTCTGTTTGGTAATGCGTTCTGAGGTGAGTTTGCGGAATTACTATTCGAATCCATTTCAAGGTAATGAAGTAGTGGAGGAATTGTTAGTCCCGGACCGGAATTGTAGCCGCCCTAGCAATTTCAGAAGTTTCCTTGAATGAACGTCAGCGAATTGCAAATTATTCATGCCGCAATTAATGGAAGGAAATCTTTACTAGATTTCTAGATCCGTTTTTTAATTTGTAATATCGAATTCATATATTTGTATACAAATTTGTTTAAATTTTGGATGGGAAAATTGGGTAAAATATGAAAGCGAAAATGTTATTTATGAGTAAACACTAAAGTGCTGTTTATGTACAATCCAAATTTTCATTGTTTAATTTTACAATTTTTCTTTTTTTGAAATTTCTATTTTCTGATTTTCTCATTTTTCTATTTTATTGTTAATTCATTTTCATTGCACATTTTTCTTACAACAAGAGTTCTGATTGACTAAAAAGTTAGATGTTTAATTCCTTTGTGATAATATTTTAATGTTTGGATATAAATAAATGTCTTTTGAAATAAGTTCACGTTTTAAGTTGAATTGTAAAGTGAAAAACTTCCTCCTCCCAAAAGTATTCATAACTCGATTCGAAACATCTGTTCCAACCAAAAGAAACACTGATGTGCACATTCATAACCTAATACTATAGAAAAGTTTTACGCTTTAGGGTAAAATTTTGTATTCAAAGAAAACAAAAAAATATATATATAAGACACAAAAGTGTGTTGTTCGTACAACTGCTGCTAGATCTTCCCTACTATGAATATGAAATATTGTTCTGTCCCATGCGATTCGACAAGTTGGCCTTAGTTTTAAGCTAGTTTGAGTGTAGATAAAGGGGAAAAGCCCTAGGGAAAATCAAAAGATTTTCTTTTTCCTTTTCCCATGCAACTTTTCTATACATATACTCGAGACAGCATAAAAGTTTTAATGCAGTAACACGAACTGGGAATTTACAAATCACCTGCCGTCGCCATAATTTTTCTTTTTGATTAATTTTTTCGTTTAGTTATATTTTTCAATAAATTCACTGAATAATAAGCAATTTTAGAATTTAAAATAAGGAGCAAAGTGGAATATTACAAATTCCAAAGCAAGTGAATTATACCGATGACCTGCACCCTCCAAGTATCACGCGCGCCTGATAATTATCTAAATTTTAACGCCGCCATTTATCAGTTTCATAATGTGCTCTTTCGGTAACCTCTTGAACTCGATGAATTATCGATGGATGTCACTTAATGGGTCGAGTTCGTTTTAGAGGATCATTAAATTTTTTTTATATAAAAAAATTGCCGAGGCGGGAAATTTGCATTAAATCAATTATAAGAGGAAAGGACGTAATTTAAGTCATGACATAAGAAGATGATTTGTTATTATTTCAAAAAGGAAACTTAAGTTACGTTCTGTATAAACCAATGACTAAATTTCTTAGCAAAACATTTAATTTTGACAATTTTTCGCAATATTTTCTATCTTCTTTTAAGTTTCCGGTCCGTCCTGTACTTTATTTCTTTGCGTCATGTACGAACAGATGAAGAAAAACTAATTGTGGTGTAAATTAAAATAAATGATTGTTTTCTTATTAATGACTGAAAAGATAATACGACCAACAAGATCAATTTATTATCATATCTTTCACAATGTTTCACGTAAATTCAATATGCGCTGGTTAGATAAGGCAGTAAGATTAGTTGAGAAAAATAACTTTCATGCGTGATTTATCGTCTCTTGTGATTGGATGACACATGTCAAGTTTTTATCCGTTGATGTACCTACTCGACGTTTTATTTCATATGTGGGACAAGCAATTTTCCAATGAAAAAGTGTATCGGATGCAGCCAGAAATCCGAGTTATCGCGACTGCAGGGGCAATTTATAAAAACCCTAGAAGGCACGGATGCGAAAGGGAAGAAAATAAAATAACGCGATCGAGTTGTATACGGCCACGTGCGAGTCCCAATCCGCGCTATTTTTCAAACACCGATTCCCGTTTATCTTGTTGTGCATTCAAAGAAACAAAAAAATAAAAATAAAAGAAGAAAACGTTGAACACTATAAGAATCCACAACCCACATTTTTACTAAACAAAAATGAAGTATCTTTCAAATTTATTTCATAGATTTATGAGTCAGTTTCACAATTTGAAATTTTGAAATATTTTGTTGCAGTTATTTAGAAAATATAAACTAAGCTATGAAAATGAGAAAAAAAACATGCAAGTACTTCAGAGAATTGATTTTGGTTCCATTTTGTAAATCTTCAAGATGCGAACTTTTTGATTTTTTCAAAAAATGGAAAGTTAAAAAAAGTTTCAAAACTTAAAGAGTTTTCTTTCTCTAGGAAATATTTAAATTGGCAAAAAAAGTCATTTTATCACCAGCTCCCGTCTATAAGAATATTTGGTTGCTTTCTAAACTCTTTGACTTCTAGTGAATAAGTAAAAATTGCTTATTTAATAGAAATTTTTTATTTTCACAACATATATGATGTATTAGGGGCGTAAGGTATACAACAAAATATGCAGATTTCATACCTACGTACGTTACATTAGATATTATTGCAGATAAAAATAGAATATTTAAAGCTCGAACATTTTAATTTATATAATTCAAATCCAAAGTTGTTCATCTTGATAACTTCTTTTGTCTAAAGAAGTTGAAGTTAATTGTGTAAGACGTGTCAGCCTATTGCAAACAGAGCCGCCTCGGTCCCATCTTATGAACACACAAGTTTTGTTTGTTGGGAGACAGCCTTCTATGTTTATTTCCGCATTTGATGGATGTATATCCGTCCGAGGCGCGCCTCGCGTTTGTTTAGGATTGCAACAACTCACTCCCCATCCACCCACTACACTTGATTTTGTTTAATTAAATTCCCTTGCAACGATAATACAAGATCCGTTTTCTCGAAAACAAATCTCGTCTTAATGCCGGAATGGCATCGCGCCAAATATCAATAGGATAAGACGGAAGTGTAGTGCACAAACAAAACTTAAGTTGATGTTTTGTGTACTGAAAACTTAGTATCCGAACTAAATTTATAAATTTGTTATTTTAAACTAACAAAATCTAAACAAGTTTTAAAATATTAAGTGTGTTGACAACAATTGATCCAATTATAACCGGTCAGCCACCCCCTTGATCAAAACGGAAACAATCAATGCACGTACTGAAATCTGCTATTTTGTAGCATAAATGACACAATAGGTGCTAAATGTAAATGATCCCCTATCATATATTACAGATACAAATTGGACCGTACATTTCATGTAATATGGGACGTGCACGTTCACTCGCATTAAAATTTATTCGAAAATTGTTATTCCATCCTATACTCATACCATCGCCCAATCAACATATCATCGATACCGCCGCTGCAGTCACAACCACCCTTTTGTTTGAAATCACAACAGGACATTTGGAAATTAAAAAGTTCGCGTTTACATTATCTGACATACGGTTCATACATATAATATATTTTTATATTTCGACACGCCAATCGCATGAATGAATTTTGAGCCGCAACTAATTTGATTGAAATTTAATATGACAGGTGTCAAGGTATAAAAAATTGAAAGAATTTTCGTGAAAGTACAATACATAAGAAAACTACCCAGTATAGGTCGACAAGTTGTTCACGTACAAGAGCGGCTAATCAATGTAAAAAAATGCTAAAATCTAAGATCCGAAAACGAAAAAATAACATTACATCTCATTTCCACTAATTGCGACCCGAAAATTATGAACAAAATACAAAATATCGAAATCTCCAATTTTCAATTGTTCCATCTCTTTCCAACTAATCAAAACGCCAATCGTTCCATCTGCATTCCACTCATTATAATAAAAAAAATGCATGAAACTATTAACGAAAGTCCGAGAAATTAAAAAAAAAAAAATCAATCTCTTTCTAACGTACACAATCCACTATTGTTACATCTCACTTCCACTAATTGTCATCCGAAAATTGTTTAAAATATAATTAATGAAAACTAAAGAAATTTAAAAAAATCTATTATTCAATCTCTTTCTAACATACACGATTCACCATCGTTACATCTCACTTCCACTCATTGCGAGCTGAAAATTAGGAAAAAATTGTAGGAAAATTTTTAATAAAAATCAAAGAAATTATAAATTTTCTCTTATTCGATCTCTTTCTAACAAATACAATGTACCATCACGTCATCTCACTTCTACTATTACTTTTGTGATTTAAATACAAATTTTGGGATTAAATTAAAGATAAAAAATCCAATCCCGGAGAGTCTCAAACTCACGACCTTCCGCTTCCCAGGTGTCCGGCGCGCGGAATGTCGTGAGTTCGAAACTCGCCGGGATTAGAGTTTTTATCTTGGACCAGCAGAAAGTGTTGTCTGATTAAAAAGAAAAAAAATAGAAAATCCGGTTTTTTATAAATTATTTTTTTGTAATATTGTTCTAGATCGTTACAAGGTTATGTTATCCGTCATCCACCCAATAGCTCGGTAATGCAGCTTGACTTAGCAGAGCAGAGTAGATGAGAAGGAATATTTTGGTAATGCACTTAAGTATTCTCAATTGGTTAATATTGAAATAGCAATTTGATTTATAAAAATCTGAGGACAAAGCTTAATTTATACGAAGGTGTTTCTTAGTATTGCTCCTGCTATTGATACCAACTATGTGGGTGGTAAATCCAGACACGAAGAATGCAATCTTTTTAAACATCTTAACATTCAAATAATACTAATGCACCTACTCGTGTTTTCAGTAAATAATGTACGGAATATTTGCCATCGTATTTTATATATAAGTCAGGGGAACTAGATAATGATTGTCATCGCCTCCCAGCAGGTGTTTTCTGTTGTCATGCTTGGGCTGACAGATGTGTGTGGCCCACAAGCACATCACGATCTTCAGGTATATTATGTTGAATATTATTTTTATCTTACATATCCTTTGTAGGGGGGATGGGGTAATCTTAAGTGCCAATTTGTAATTATTTTACTTAAAAAAATATTTCTTTGAGTAAAGCTATAAATTTGGAATTATGTTTTTAAAAAAGATGCATGAAATTAGTGAAAAGATAAACCACACACACACCATAAATTTCAAAATAAATGGGCTGCACATAAAAAAAAATAGAGATCCAGCTAACACATTGTGTAGGCGTTTATTAATGTCTTCCAGAAGCAAACTTTGTGTGCGTTGACAGGCGCGACATTTTAAATGGGCCCATAAAACCTATATATACATATAGATACACATAAGTAAACATATTTAAAAGAAAAAAAAATTTAAGGGGAACTCTTAATTAGAGAGAGAAGATAATTTAAACCCAATAAAGTATCCTGAATTATCGCCGCTTTCAAATATCATACACCTTTAATTAGTTGTAGAGGAGCGAGTTGACATTTATGAAGTAGGCCCGCATAATATGTCGGCGGTCCTAAGGCGCTTGTAATTAATGATGTGTAAATTAAAAGCCTGTAGCTGTTTCGTAAAGATTTCTCTGAGGATATGTAAATTAGACAGTTGTAAAGGTGCGCAATGTATAGTTCTCTGTCAACGTCAGCCCATACTCGTCTGGTCATATATTTACTCATTCCGACAAGACGCATTCGGGTAATCTACCCATTACCATGTATGAACATCAATGGAACAGAAATCTTCATAATTAATATAATACAAAGATGGATAATGTAATCAGGGTATCTTTGTTTACTTTCCGCACACTACTATGTAAGAAAAGTATTGTAATCTTAATAAAAATCGATTTCGAGATTTTTATTGATTTTAACATTTTGAGGTTCGATGATATTAACACGTGATCTGAAAGTGTTAAAATTAAGAGGAAAATTACAGGAACGGGATAAGGATACAATCAGAAATAAATTCATCTTGAGGGAAAGGCTTACCCAGATGCTAATTAAAGAACGGAGAGACCAGGAAAGTTTTTTATTTGAAGATGATGCGAGAGGAAAAGTAAGACATCAAACAGTAGAAGCTCTACTTAATCTAATCGACAAGAAACAAAATAGAATGCTTAGGGAAACATTGCTAGAAAGTACTACTGCCTTGAGGAATAACTTCATGGGAAGTTCTAGAAACTCGGTCCATAGAGAGTTCTAGAACTTTGCAAGGTAACTTGATGGAGAATTCTGGAAT
>JAODAH020005943.1:0-79320 GCA_027574865.2 Coproporus ventriculus | reverse complement strand
TTTGTATTAAATTACGATGTCATCACTATTTTTTAAAATTTTACACGCGTTTCCCAGATATAAATAATTACAGAACACGACGACATGGTTATTTTATCCAAACTGATAGCTGATCTTCATTCGTGTCTGTAAATGGGAATGTAAATTCGTGTCTGTAAATGCGCAAGACAGTTGTTTCGCGAAACAATTGCGCGAAATAGTAAACCACAGACTACTACTGATCAAAACAGAGACAATCCTTGTCTCTGGATCAAAATGTCCCATGTTGAATTTGAAGCAGCATCGCAGGTGCCATCTATCATATTAGAATGGTACTAAATTATAGCACGAGAAACAATTATTATCATATAAATTAGCCGCCTGCCATTCAATGGCACACCGAGCATTCTCAATTCCCCTGTCTCTACAAAATTTAAACAAAGAATTAAAAACAATAATTCAAATCAGCAAATTGAACGGTTTCCCTACAAATTTAATAAAGAACCTAATAACAAAAAAAAAACTATATCAAAACACACTAATGTACATTCACCCAAAGATTTCAAACTCAAATCCTAGGACATATCATTAACATACTTTGGTGAAACCACCGAAAAAATCGTTTACATTCTATGAAAATAAAATCAATAAATAGCATTAAAAAAAATCTCCTAAACGAGCAAATGAATTTAATACAATTTACATCGCCATTATTTAAAATTTTGTAATTGCTACATTTCCTAGAACACCATTTTACCCGTTTTTAACCAATTTCTAGGGTAATAATTTTAATTTTTATCCATATGTAGTTTTTTATTTTAATTCTGCAAAATTGGTACTGCTTATAACAAATACTGCTTGATTTAAAACCCTCCATGGATAAATATTATTTGTCTTGGCATAATTATCAAGTGTTATATAAAGAGATGCGAGATTTGTTTCTCCGTTCTAATCAATTCATAAAAAAAAATTAAAATAATTATTTAATTTATTTAAAAATTTTAATGCAATTTTTTAAATTAGTTCAAATATAATTTTATTATTTTTTAATGTTGCAATTTGAAATTCGTAGTACTACAAGGCATTTCCGTTTTATGGTTCTCATAAATGATCATAGAGGTTCTGATTTTGAACGGAAATTATCATAGCAACTGGCATGCGCGTGAGAATTTCCTTGTCACCGTAGTACAGACGTACGTTGTATATATTTTCCGTGCGGTAGAAAAAGACGTTTTAATCAAATATTTACGAAGTTTGAATGTTGCGGCGCAAAATTTTATAAAGGCAGTTGAAAATCTGAAAGCGGACAACAACTGAAACAACTGGACGGAAGTTAACATCTCGGAGGTAGCGGAGTGACAACATCTTCCCACCGGCCCTTTAACACCATGGCTGAACCGGAACAGGCGCCAGAACAACCAAAGGCGACCGCTCAAAAGCAAGTTATCGGTAAGAATCATTTACTTCATTTTTATTGATGTTACATTGTGAATTCATATATGCATCAAGATGCCACCCGGCGTCCATATTTGATTTAATCAAAGCACATGGTTCGAAATTCATAGAAATAGCTTATCACACGTACGGTCAATTCCATACATTTACATTTAATTTTATTGTGCAATTTTATTATGATTTATAAATATGTAACCCTTTCGTGATGTGATGACGCTCATAATTTTCATTTATTCGTTATTTCTAATCGACGCCATTCCGTTTTCTCCACGCGTGTCCAGGTGCAACGCGCTTCGCTTTTCATCATTTTTCATTTTATTTAACGGATTAATGCATTTTATTCTTTCTACCTAACAAATCCATGCAAAATTTCATTAATTATTTTACATTTATATCAGATTTTTTGCCCATTTACCGAAAATCCTTATTTGCATTCGTTATGAGCTTCAATTTTTACATGCTTCAAATTAATTCGATCTAATAAATTGATTAAATTAAATAATTGCATGCGTTATTTAAAAAAAATCTGGTAATTTAAAATTGGCTTCATTGATTCTTAATTTAATTTTTTAATTTGTGACATATGTATGATTTCGTATTAATATGTGCATTTTTATAAAAAATATTCTTGTATGATGAGATTAACCATTAGGCTACAAAGGTCACCTTTTTTTTTAAATGCCTGAGATAAAGCAATGTTACATGTCGATTTCCTACATTCATATACATTTTAACTCAAAAAATCAACAAATTTTGAATTTGATTTATAATGGGACAGTATAAATTTCAAAATTTGAATGTCAAAAATTTTATTTGTAGTGTCACACTTTCCACATATTTATTTTTTCACGGATTTGAATAGTATGTGCGCATCTGGACTCTGTTATCTTTAGGTATTTTTGAAGTATATGGAAAAATAATGGGGGTAGTTCCTTTGTCACATTTTGGTAGCTGCTGAGGAATACGCCGAAAATGGGGGTCAAAATGTGACATTTTTTAAAAATTTTGTGTCATTAATTTGTGTTTTGGCAAAAATAATGAAGTTCAAATATTTCAATGAAGATTATGTTATCGGTCATCCACCCAATAGCATGATAATGAAGTAAAATGTCAGTAACTAAAGTTGTATGTCATTTTCATTAATTGTGACCTGAAAATTACGAACTAAATATCGAAATATCCAATTTTCAATTGTTCCATCTCTTTCCAACTAATCAAATCACCAATCCTTACAACTTTTTTCCACCCATTATAATCAAAAAATTGTATGAAACTATTAATGAAAATCGGAGAAATAAAAAAAAAATTGTATTCAATCTCTTTCTAACGTATGCAATCCACCATCATTACATCTCACTTCCGCTCATTGTCACCCCAAAATTGTTTAAAATGTTTTTAATGAAAACCGAAGAAATTTCAAAAATTCTATTCATTCTCGTTCTAACTTACACGATCCACTATCATCGTTACATCTCACTTCTACTACTACTTTTTCGAATTAAATAAAGAAATTTGGATTAAAAATTAGAGATAAAAAAATCCAATCCTGGCGAGTCTCAAACCTACAACCTTCCGCTTCCCATGTGTCTCGCCTTGCTTACTTGCTCAATTTTCAAGTTCGTTTTGATAATGCTCTTAAGCAACATTCTCAAATGATTTTTTTTTTACAAACTAAATTAAAGAAATTTATTTCAGCTTTAATTGTACTGATCTTTAATTTATTAATAATTGTGGGTTATTTATTGTTCCATACCCCCTTGTTTCATTTATATTATTTAATATTTATAAAGTGAGTTTTCTTTATGCGAAGATCAATTATTGGTGTCAAATCTTCAGTTTTCTTTAAATCCAATATTATAATAGTTGATTATTTGTCAAATATTATTGATCTTGTAGGGTTGGAAAATTTGCTTTGACCAAGGTCTTCTATCCTCTTTTTATCATTTCATCTATGATTTTGTGTATGTATTTTTGTGAATGAGAATATGCACACTTGCAATTACAAAAACTACAAAAAACACGCGACTTTGTTCAAACACCAATGTCACCACATGTTACGGAAGATAGGTCATTTAGGTTAAACAAAGTAAACTTTATTAATCGCTTGCTTCATATTTCGTTTTGTAGCGATGCCAATATTTCAGTAAACCTCTGGAATCGTGCTATTGTTATTGTCGAGTGATGCATTGGTGCATGGGGACTGTCTTAGTAACTATAACAAAATGTACACATAAAATGGTAGTATTCATAAATATTCTCTTTATTTTTTCACATAATTACTTCTACACTATTTGGTCGTCTTTTAATTATAGATATCTCATAATCACAGGGGAAATTTAATTTATTCAGTGAACAAGTTCTACAGTTGAGTTTCAAATGTTGCTTTTTAATTCTAGTGTAAATGAAGCTCTTCAAGTATCTTTAATATTTAGTTAAGTTTGCATGGTTCCTAAAGGTTTCTTTAAGAGTTCTGAATCGTATCTTCTCAGTATAATCAATCTTTGACTACATTAAAGAAGTGGAACATATCATCACTTTATGTGATTTATGATATTTTTAATGCGATATCCATAAGTTATCTCTTACAAATGTTTATTTTACAAGTTTTTAACTAATTAATCTTTAAATTATTGTGTCCTTGGTGGTGATACAATAGTTATGGCGACAATAAAATATTCCATTTAATACCAACATTTCACTTTATAAATTAGAATATCTTCCAAGCTGTATATTAAAATGTAATAATTAAAATGCAGTTTTTAAAAAGTTAATTTTTATTTCTAGCTAAAAAGGTTACCGGCACCGTAAAATGGTTTAACGTTAAGAGTGGATATGGGTTCATTAATAGAAATGATACAAAAGAAGATGTTTTCGTACACCAAGTAAGTAGAAAAAAGTACATATTTGTTCATATTTACATTAAAAATAGATTTATCTTACAAAAGCCATAAAATTTCAATATGGTATTGGGTTAAAATATTTTATTATAAAGTGATTTGAAATAATTTTGTTAAAATAAATTCACTTATGTATTTTTTGTGGTTTTATTAGAATCTAATACTTTCTAACCTGTTAAGCTGATTAAAATTATCTTTATCATAACATAGTTGAACTTGCATATCTCAATTTCAATTGGTACACTTTGGTTACACCATAATTAAATTTAAATTTCAATCATGCAATTTTTTTTTTTAGAATTTATTTAATTTATAAGGCCTTGTATATGATTGAGGATGTATGTCAAGATAGAGGGTGTAGTTTCTCGGTAATTAAAAAGAAATGTTTCTTGCTTAACATTTCCAGATAACTGTGTTTAAGGGTTGAATCAAGCATTTTCTTGTTAGCTGCACACCCCTTAGATCCATTTCTGGTATTTTAAGAAATGTTTGAGTCATAGGTGTGCTAGAATAGGATAACTCCTGTTATTGGTACTAGATAAAATTATACTGCATAGTATTTATCATTATCCCAATAGCTGGGGAACAAATTTTTTTAAAACTGAATATCGCTGTATTTTCAATTTAACAACATTATACAAAGATTTATTTTTACGTTTAGTCAGCAATTGTGAAGAACAATCCCAAAAAAGCGGTGCGCTCAGTGGGAGACGGAGAAGTTGTGGAGTTTAGTGTAGTTGTAGGAGAGAAGGGTAATGAGGCTGCTAATGTCACAGGCCCAGATGGAGAACCTGTCCGAGGCTCTCCATATGCAGCAGACAGAAGACGTGGTTATCGTCAATGGTTTTATCCACGAAGTCGTGGAGGTGGACGTGGTCGTGGAAGGCCCCGAGATAATCAAGGAGGTAATTCTTTTAATCAAATATAATCTACAGAATATATTTACATTTTTTAGAAGTTACTTTAATATGTAATTTTAAATTTTAAGGAGAAGATGGTAAAGATGGCTCTGGTTCTGGCGGAGACGGTCAAGAAAGTGGACCGGCTCGACGCTACAGGCTAAGGCGCGGGCGCGGAGGCTACGGCGGCTATTACCGCCCGTATCGTGGAGGTCCCCAACAAGGGGATGAAGAGCATGGAGACGGAGAAAATACGCGTGGCCGTGGTGCTCCACCAAGGCGATTTTTCCGTAGAAATTTCAGAGGAGGCCGAGGAGGTCGTAGACCTCGCTCTCAAGATGGCCAAGCAGAGCAAAGCGGAGAAGAAGGTCCTCGAGGACCTCCTCGTCCAAGATATCGCAGGCGTGGACCCGCTCGTTCTCGTGGCGATAACTCTCAATCTGAGGCTAATAATAAGGTAATTTGAAAAATGCTATTTTTGAATGAAAAATAGCATTCCCTGGTTTGCTGCTCCTTTAGTTACACACGTTCCTTCTTTTATATTTCAGGCTGAAAATTCCACTGGAACTACTAAGTCTGAAGTAAGTACTTCCCCATGCAACATAACACTATAAACAATTCATTAATTTACATTATTTTTCTTACTTCTACAACTCCCGTTTTGTTTCTTAATATATTCAAAATAAATTATTTATAAACCTGTGTTAATGTAGTTAAAAATAATAACATATTAGTAATTGTAGTGTATATTCCTTTCAAAAAAATTATAAGTAAAAAATACATGGAATAGTACAACAATCTTTTATATTAAAAAACATATTTTCGTTTTGATGTCATTTAAAATTGGCATCTCAATAAAACATGAGAAATATTGCTCCAAGATAAAACAAAGTATGGGAATATTAAAAAAAACATACGAACCAGTTGCACCAATGCTAATCAAATTTAGTTCAAATATCAAAAACAAAAGTTTTAACAGTCATACATAAGAAAATTTTCATTATTGAAAATTAATTAGTGCTTCTGTAATTGAGCCTAGATGTTTGCTGATTGAATATGTTTGCAATTATTAAACTTACACTAAAGAATTCTAGAAATTGTTCGAAAATTTCTTACCAAAATTAATTGTCAAATTTTTATTTTGTTTCATAATTCTAATTACAAACTCTCCATCTAGGATGTTTGTTAATTTTATATTTCTAAATATTAATATATATGCATGTTATTGCTTTTACTTTTTTATAAGAGTAAACGTACTAATAAATGTACTTTTTATTTCAGGAAAGTCAGCCTGTGCAAAATACAACTACAGAGAGTACAGCTTAGAAGTTCTCACGCTGTAAATGCATAAACATACTACCGTAATCAGCATATGTTAATACAAAACAACTTATTAGTGCGTGAGTTTTAATTATAAACATAGCAGACAAAAGGCATTTCATAACGAATGAAATTTAATTAATGTGGTATTAATTTTTATACCAGTCTTAAAGGAAAATTTTTGTTTGGTACTTTAGCTCCTGCTTTTTGAAAAATAACAAATAACAATTTTGATACTTTTTATATATAACTATATTTCTTATTGATGTGGTTTTCTAAAAAAGAAAAATAATCATTTGTATATGTAAAATAATTGTATAGGAGGCAAAGCACTGATAAAGTATCAAACAAATGACTCTGCAATATTCAATTTTTTAACGAATCGTTTTTGAAATGTCTTTATGACCTTATGTCTTGCTGCGATTGATTTCTCATAACCAAAAATTCTTTTTAAAAATTCAACGTGCACATCTAATGCCAACCCAATTTGGTGTGTCGTTGTACAAAAAAAAAAAAATGTTGCAACACCTAACTTTTCTTTTCCTACCAGCTAAGCGTGGAAAAGATTAAAAATGTTAATAAAAAAATACAAAAAAATACGTAAAATGTAAAAAAAATAAGAACGGGTATTTGATAGAGACTTTATATGCGTACTTTTTTCAACAGTGTCTGGGTGTTATCTTTATTCCATTATTATTGGTAATCTTGTTTTTGTTTGATGGTGCTTATATTTTAAAAATGATGGTTAACAAATTATTGTAATTTACGGACCAGAATCTCTGTAATTAATTCAGGTTTATTTTCTATTGCTGTTTGAAAAAGTAAATAAATAACTGTTCTTAAATTTTCCTTCATTTATCTACCTGGTGTTATCCCCCAAAAACTTTACATAAAATTTAAACTGTTTGAAGCGCTTTTAAGTTCTGAAAAACACTTCAGCTTATAGAATTAAAAAATTAATTTCAAAAATCTTTGATCTGAAAATTTTTGAAAATAAAGAAAAAACTACAACAAATATGGCAAATTATTCAAAAATTTTTGGTGGCAGTGAAATTTTTTTCAATTTGCTCAAGAAATTTTGCCATGAGAGACTATGATGTATGATATTGATGGTAATAGCCTTTATTTTGTATATGACGATGAAATTTTCAAAAAGAAGTGAACAAATATGAAAAATCTGAGATGTTATAAAAACCTCACTTCTTTGCTTTGATCCCTTTTCAAGAGTTAATATCAAATTGCTTTATTATCCAAAATGACCTTTTCCAAATTTACTGTTAATAGCTTTCTTTATTTAAAGATGCAGTAAATTTTCTTACTAAATCCAAATGCCTACCTTGTGCTAAACGAATGTTGTTTCATCTGGTGTTCCTCAGAGGTCAAGTCTTGGACCACTATTGTTTCTTTTATTTATAAATGAGCTATTAAATATTAAATGTCCTGCTTTAAGCTTCGCTGATATAAAAATCTACAGCCATATTTCTTATGGAGATTCTATTAATTTTCAAAATATTAATTTTAATTGAATAGCTGATTGTAAATATATGGGTCAAGTTTTTCCAAAATGAAAATCTCTTCAATTTTAGTCAAGTTGCTGTAAAGGATTTAAATTTATTCAAGTGGGGTTAGGAATATTGGCAATGATTATGGTTGTTTCTTACTACCTGTACATCAAGCGAAAATCTACAGTGGAACAAAGAAAAAAATTAGTCACCTGTTTTATGATATTTCATAAATGAAATAGGTGCTTATCCAACTAATTTTTATTATTACGATTGTTTAACACTTGCGCTAATTTTCAATTTTGTGAAAAATCACGATTATTAACGATTTACTCAAAACCAATGCGTTTAAACAAAACATTTTATTCCAATAAAGTTGTAGAAGGTATAATTTCCAACAATTTTGTTTTCCAACCTTTTCTCTAGAATGAAAAATTCCGGAGTTATGGTGGTTTTAATTTTTAAAAATTTCCAGTTTTGTGAAATCATTCCATTTCTCTGAATCTTAGGGCTAATTTGCCAAATTTTTTTTTTTATTGAGGGACAATTGCCCTCAGTTTTTTCATGTGTCTAAAATTGTCTCAATCGTTTCGTCTCATTTTCTTGTACTATGTTACAATGTCATAACATGCACTCCTTAGATTGAAGAAGGTAAGATATGAAGTAAGAAATTTATTACGATGAATTCTTCAAAATAAATTAAATTGTACATGTCTGTTTTCAGGAATAAACTTTTATGTTCCAAGCACAGACAAGGATCCTTGTTTCTGCCTCAAGGATTTCAAATAGCCATCCGACCAACACCATCTCCAAGAACCTACAACAATATTTAGAAGATCACCAATATATTCTATGTGCTATTACGCCAACTCAGCTTCAATTAATGCCTGTATTGTGTGATGTTACTCTTTGTCTGTTTATGTATTATCCTTTGTTTTTAACGTTATCCTGTAATGGAATCTTGGTGATAATTAAAGTTACTATTATTAATTTTTAAAAATACTTTGTAAAAACTGTGCCATTCTGCTGATCTTTATTAAAGTAGTATGTTTCTTTGATTTCAACAGTGAGTGAGTAATCTTGGTCAACAAAAACTTTTTTCAATTTCAGGATTTCCAGATTTAGCCTAGTGTAGTAAATTTTTTGATTTTGAAAAATATAGTATTATTGACTTCTTTCAATGGATTAATAATGTGTTTTGTTATTTGATTTGTTGATAATCTTTTGGTGTCCTTTTGAACCACAATGTTTAAGTAACACCTAGAGCTAAGTAGCCCTTATTTGTTATATAAACAATTGCAACAACAATGATTTAAGTATAAACTGTACAATCAGGCCTAGATATCTCTGAAAACTATTTTAACGTATTTGCATAAGTTAATAATGAGTGTTAAAAAAATTGTATTTTAAAATGATAAGATTTTTTTCTGAAATCGTCAGTAATAAACAAAAAGTGTTACACTCCAGATAAACTATACTTTCTATAAATGGAAAAAATACTATGCTATTCTTTAAAAAATAAAAGTTAATATCATTTCCGGTGAAACAGGAAGTAGAATTTTTCCCAAAGTAACCAGCGATCTTCCTTTTTGGTCTATAAACTGCGTTAATTTTGAACCAGATTGAATGAAGTGTTTAAACACTATCATGTTCACAATACATTTGTACTCGAATTTAAAAAATTATGCAAAAAAGGCTGGAAAATTGCAGAAAATCAAGGAAAATTCTTGAAAAAACAGATTTTTTGTTTTGTTGAACACCCTGAAAATTTTTCCAAGAATTTTTTTAAGTACATTTTATAAAAGTACATCACAAAAACTAAAATTTTTTAAATTTTTAGAAATTGAAATTTGATGATGGGGGAACCGTTAAGTTATTCTTTATTCAATAGTACTCTTCCCGACCAAAAAACTTCCCAGCGCTTGTGCTTCTTCCTCTTTATATCTCCCAGCGAGGCATCTACAAATTTCTCTTCTATTCGAGAATGTTTCCGCGCTTCGTATTAGGTGTATGTTTGGTTGCCTATAGGTTTGTTAGAGTATACTACAAAAAGGAAGAAAGTAGAATGCAATAATTTAATCAAACTTATCAGAAGATTCTGATTTTGATGACAATTTGGACGATGAAATCGTGGATTGTCTATTTTTGCACAGATTTGTTTTTTCAGTAAAAAAATATTTTTCTTCAAACTATCTACTAAAATTCCTAACCAGGTAACTGGTTCCATATTTATTAAAACACAGACTTTTTCACCTAGTTTTACACCTTATTTTCTTAGGATTAAAGAATTTTTTATAAAAAGAAAAGTTTACATGAAAATACGTAACACCCATTTTGAAAAAGATATTTTCATTCCTTTTTTTCTATACTTCTAATAAGTTTTATTTTTGGTGTTTAAATACAATTAATTTTGGCGCCAGTACCACTTTCAAATCAAAAAAATAATAGTATTCTCTCATGTAGCGTCCCCTAGGCATAAACAACTGTACTATAACGCCGACCAAAATCAATAAAAACAAACATGGTGGCCGTTGTGCTTACAAGTTAGAGACGTTCATTTGTTTTCACTTAAATAACGGTAAGTCCGACTTGATTTTTTCAAAAATTAACCTTAACATATTTTAAACTAAGGTAATTCTTAAATCATCCCTTAATAATTAATAAACGTTAATTTGTTTACTCAGAGATTTCCGCGCATATATTCGAAACATGACAGCCGCATGTGGGCGTTATCTGTCAAAAAATCTTAAAAGCGCACAGATTAAAAACAATTGAAGTTACAGTAGACGGTTTAAGGCGGCTTACCAAATTTGGTTTTTAAAACTTTTTGAATTTTTATAAATCTAAATTCCTTACGAGTATCATAGTAATTTAAAACAGAAAATAATTGAATCATATCAATACTGAATATTTTTGTTTTAATGGGGGGATAATGGAGGAAGGTTGGTTTTAATACCATAAATTAAGATTATTTTAAGATGGGACTCCCCAGACAAGAAAACTTGTTCGCGGTGTTTGTCCAGATCTGCTGACCAGTTTTATGGCGCCCGTGAGTGAAGGGGTAATTAAAGCTTTTTTTTTGATTATTTTTTTAAGTTTTAAATCGGGTACTTGACATCTTTTGCACGTATGCAAAATTTTTACTGAAAATCGAATCATTTCGTGAAAAGAATAAAGTCAAATGAATGCAGGAACGAGTTCTTGTTTATTCGAAGATTGCTCAAGGCTGGTATTTTTGAAAAATAACTTTTATGGATCCTGTCTCGATCCAGTCGCCTTATAATAAATAGTTATTTTGTTTTTATGATTTTGGGAATTGTAGGTTTAGAAATATTGGTATTTCAATGTTTTTCTTGTTTATGTAAATGCCCCTAAGACAGATTTCTACAACTTTTTAAATGTTTTAGTGTTAATTCCTTAGCATTGCATGTTATTACTTAGTTACTGCATAAATTGAAATCTTTTACACTATAAGTTTATTTAAATCGTTAAAGTTTTCACCCTGAGAATATTAAAAATTCCAAATTTTCATATTTTTGGTACTATATACGTTTTTTTATAAGGAAAAATTGGTATTTTTAAATAAGATTATTTTTATTTTATATGTCACTTTACATATACTTTGCCATAAGGCATCCTCAGGTGAAGCAGAATATATGTCAAAAGAGTAGCAGTGATGATATAATAACAAAAAAACGTAATTGATTTTGTGAATATGTAAAAAATGACTCGTCAACTGCTATTTGTGTTTGAGACCTCTGATGGTGCAATAGATAACTCGGATTTACAAAAAAAGTGATGCTTTTGGGATCAAATCAGGTTATTTCCATGTATTTCCACATCCTGAACACGAATCCGGCCTCCAAATTGCTGCCTCGCGTCAGGTTTTGTTTTAATTGATGATTTTGTCAAACATGAATAATGACGTCAAAACACCATAATTTTATGTTCTTTAAGCCGCTGTGAATTGGGGCTTTAGGAAGCTCTATTCGTTGAGCTTTCCACGAAATCAACGAAAAAGTTAAAAGAAATCGATTTCTTAAAATTTTTTAGCAAAAAATGCTGAAAATATCGGGCCATCTCTATATATGCGGCCCTACGAAGATCGCTCTATGAACGATGTAGACCACGAAAGAGGAACAATAAAAGTTGGAAGTGAAACAAACACCCCAAGGAAACCAAAAAATACGTCTTCGAATCAGAGTTTGCGAGAGGCAAAGGGACATTTAAAAGCGGAAATGAGTCTGTTGTAGACGAACAACGGTCGGGACATCCTTCGACCTCAAAAATAGACGAACACGTGTACAAAGTGGCAAAAATTGTTTGTTCAAACAGGCAATTGACTTTTAGAAAGCTTTTCGTAGCACTAACCATTTCGTATTGATCCGTTCAAAGTATTTTAACCGATAATTTGTCAATGAGACGAGTGCGAAATTTGTTCCCAGACTTTTGACTGACGAATAGAAGGAAAATTGTGTGTCATTTTGCAAGTAATTGAAGGATCGTTTAATTGATTCGGACTAAACTTTAAATTTAAAATGAATATTGGATCTATGGCGAAAATTTTCAAGTTCCCAATGGAAAACGAGTGGTTCTCCTCGCCCTAAGAAGGCACATCAGTCAAAGTCATCAAGTGGTGGTGATAGGTAAAATTTTTTTTTCTTGTATTGGATGTGACCGATCCAATTTTTTTTACCTCGGCAGCCCCCTGGATCACTTTTGAATATCCCAAAAACTGTTAAATTTTTGCATTTTTTTCGGTTTTTTCCCCATATTGACCATGAAGAAGTACGTTTATTACCAAATTGTAAAATGAAAGTCGCAATAATCTGTAAAAGACTTGAAAAACTTTCCATAATTCTTTTAAAATAAATGAAAGTTATAAAGTTAAAAAACCTGAGAAGTTTGATTTTTAACCCGTGCAACGTCGGTTTTCATAAACTACTAATATAATTTTGAAACTCAAACTTTAGTAATAAATTTTCATATATGTTGGTACTAGTAGCTTAATTAAAAAGGTTTTAAACTTTATAAAATAAATACCTAAAACTTCAGATTTACTCTATTTCAAATAGCTTAATTAAAATTATTACTAGAATTTCAAAAGAAATGAAATTAATTTGAATTTTACCCATAAAGTTGTTTTAATCATCCTGTTGGAAGATGTTACACTGCAGCTAACTACTCTTTTCGTGGCACACAATGCCAATTAAATTAGTCTGCAGGTCTTCCAGTAGAGATCAGATTTTTTTTTCAAAATTCTCTATCAATCTCTCACGCCGGCTTTTTGATTTTTTGTTTTTTTCTATAATTTTGATCTAAAATTGAATTTTTACTAAATTTATGGCAATTTTAGATCAAAATTATAAAAAAATCATAACCAAAAATTAAAAATCCAGTTGGAGAGATTAATGGAGAATTTCAATATTTAAATAGAAGTTTCTCATAACTCTAACTCTGTAGATTGATTATAATAAAAAAAAAACAATATTAATATAATAAATTACACAGTTTCCTGTTTTTGGTGGTTCACTAGGATAAATTAAAAAAAAAAACCAATTGCTTCCGCTAACCTTTCGATATATTATTAGTAAATGTTCATCAAACTAATTTTAAAATAAAATAAAAGTACGCATTAAACTGCTTCATAATTCATTTAAATTTAAACTAACTAAATAATTATCCAAGGACACAAACAACGAATTAATAATAAATTATCGTTGTTTTTCTTGTAATTTTAGTGTCCTGATCAGAAGCTTTTCTTCTACATTAATACATTTTAGAATTCTTATTCCAAAAAAGGTGTGTGTGTGTTAAAATAATTCGATAAGTCCCCTCGTCTCTCATACCTTTCTTTAGTGTTGATCAGAAGATCTTTTTTAGGCTGTTAAAGCTCTTAGAAAAGGTTTTCAAGCTTCATTCCTATGGAAACTTTTGACAAATATGCAAGTTTGGGTCAACTTAACCGGAAGCCAATTTACTATAAAATTTGTAAGGAATACTGTACTCGGATTCAGAAAATTATGCAAAAAAATTTGGAAAAATGCAGAAAATCAAGGAAAATTCTTGGAAAACCAGATTTTTTATGTTTAGTTTTTATTCATTTATTCACAATGTCAAACTACTACGGAGTAAAAGAAGATTTCACTTTACTATTGAAAAATTGGAATATGAGAAAAAAGAGAAATCATTTTTTTTTGTTCTTTAATTAATAATGTAGGTAGTATAATAAAAAATGTATATTTAAGTAAACAATATAGTGCATATTTCATTATTTTCTTAGTGCATATTTTCCAAGCTTTATTGATAACCAAGAGTCACACGTTTCTGCAAGTTTACAGAATTCCCAAAATAAATTTTCTTGTAAACAATTTTTTTTTCTGTTCGTTTATTTTCTAAGCATAGTTATGAAAATGAATCATGCACATTTCCAATAAATTCGGTGTATACGGGGGAACTTTAGTTAAACCATTCTCTAAAATTAGCTGGGATTTATAATTAAACCGAACCGAATTTCAATTGGCTGATCAGGATGTCAACTGCAAATATGTTTGCGTGAGTTTAAGTATCAACTACACAACAATTTCAGCGAACTAATTCTAAAATCAAACAAACAATAAATTTATGTTGGGAATTCAAAACATAGTAGCGAGTTGAAAATAAATAAAAAAAAAAACGGGGATTTGCTTTTTCTTCTTACGTCAATGCATTATTTAATTCTAATTATTCTAAACTAATGGACAAAATTAAAGCATTATTTTATTTACTTCAGATAATACTTTTTTTTATAATACATATAAAAAAGTGACAATTTGTTATTAACATTTGATAATCTCACATTTTGCTATTTTAACATAATGGCATTTTAATAGTTTTTCATTTCATTACAATTCCTATAATTTTTACAAACATTTTAAATTAAAACGATTTAATCTCAAGAAAAGGTTTCCAATGAAATCTGGAAATTTTCTAATTTTTTTTTTGTTGCATTGTCTGCTTCTTTTTCATATACAAATTCTTTATTAAAGAATTATCATAATATGTAAATAGTCCGTAAGAAAATAAAATGAAATTTGTTCTTTTGGTTCAGAGTGTAATGGTTCTTTTCGACTATTTAAATGTAAAATTGTATAATTTGATGCGAGGGAGTTTATTTTTTGTATATCGAACGTTTCCATTTTGTTAGAGTGCGTGAGAAGACGTCTCGACGACCGATCCATTATATTTACATGTAACCCTGGAGCGTCAGCTTTTGGAGGCGGGGGATAGGGAGATGCCGCCGACGCCATCCCGTAAAACTGTAACACCTACACCACCAACACAGACAACCCTATACCACCCACGTACATCACGCAGAACCAATTCATAAAATTATATAAAAATATATTTATCTTATTTTCAATACAAAATTAAAATATTTATTATTATAAAACTAATTTCGGAAAAGAAATTTTTTAATTTAGCATTTTTTATTATGAGGCGGTTCATTTTATTCTCATATTAGTTTAGATTTTGAAAGTAGTTCATATGGAAATATAAAAAGTGTAATTTTATAGCCTAGTATAACCTAAAAAATCTTTCTCTATGTTATTCTTATGATTTTGAGTACTGAATCCGCATTCGGTATTTACTCAGCACATCAAAATAACTAAGAATAACATGGACTGTTCAAATAGCCATCAAATTATTTTTTGGAAACCTGTATAGTTATTAAATGAATCCTTTAAATTCCTGAATAACTTACAAAATAGATGCAAACATTGTTTCAGACTTCTCCTTGTTTAGATCTACTAGCATGATTTGTTACTTTCCAAACTTATTGGCATATAGAAGTAGGTGCTATAAAAATCATTTTTTATTTCTAATTGTTTCAAAGATCTTGAAAAATATTATGTTAGTGATTTATAATATACATTTATGACGTGCAACGGTTTTACTACTGAATAAACAATATTAATTGTAGAAAATTCTTAGAGATATTAATTTGAAAATAAAAGTATTTATTTATGTATTTTCGAAACATCTTATACGTAATAAGCTCATAAATATTTGTAGACACAAAACGCTCTTTATATGTATAATCCTAATTCGCTGATAAAATATTGAAAAGCGAAAGAATGAAATAGACAAAGAATTTGTTTTAATTGTTTTTATTTGTTCGAATTATAGCAAAGTTGATTTGTAATCATAATGTAATTAAATACATAACTTTAATGTTCATCGATCTTGAGATACTGCTGTAGTTGCTAACATTTATTAATAAATCTCGCAATAAACGTCGACGCAGTCGAGGAGCATTAAATGCACTTTGTACTCACATCAACTCCCATCTTATATGATGAATGGCATTTAAATTGTGGCGCGCTCGCCAATAAATAATCCTTTCCTTCAATTTTCTGTTTCAGGTGTGCAAAAAAATCTGAGAAAAATCAAAAAAGTAACATAATTCATTCGGATGGTGAAGGTTAAAGAGGAGGCGGCAATGGCTGAGTCCAAACCGTCGCCAACGTCTGGTACAAATACATCAACGTCAACGACGAATACAGCCCCCAGAAAATCCCGTTATTACCACCATCCATCCCATCACCAGCACCACAATTATTACCACCATTGCACCCTTCCACCTGCCCCCGACGGTGCATCAACTCAAGATTCGAACGGGTCCGCGACCCAACCCGCACGTTTTTATTTCGGTCCTGGGTTTGAACCCCAAACCGGGTACACGGCGGGACCAAGTCAAGCTCAAAATAGTTCAGAGTATGTGGTGTTTTTTCATGTTAATCCCGGAGTGACGATCAGTTTCCAGATAGGGGATAACTTGGAGATATTACGAGGTGAGTACCCGCTGCATACCAATTGTATGAGTCAAATGTGTAATTGGCCAATTGCTTATTGCATACTGAGTCTTCAATTAACCACTTACGCAAACAATTTCGATAAAAACATTCGTTAAATAAAAAATACAAACATCACATACTGCAATACATTAATATCCATCACACCATCTTATGAGCTAACAAAATTCTAAGAAACTAAAATATTTCGCAAAATTCCTATCTAACCCTTTCTATTCCTACTTGCTTCTTATTTCCATTTTTACTTATCCTTTGTTTATTTTTGACTGAACTATTATTATAAATGTTATAAACAATTTTTGCTCTATAGAAATTTTATTACAGATTTATTTCTAATCATCATTATTTTATATTTAATCGATGCAGCTCTCCAAACGCGTTTTTATCTATTAACTATTTTTTCTATTTTATCTTCAAAATTATAAGTTTTTGAAATGAGGGATCACTCTGGTTCAATCTTATATAGGTGAGGTTTATTTTATTGCAATTGTAGCGAAATACATTGGAATTTCTTTAAAAATAAACTAATACAACAATTCTTTGCAAGATTTAGCATCCAATGAGAGAAAAATGGATACAATTTTCCTCCTCAGACTGTTTTGTTCCTTTTTCACCATCTCCATGAGATCTGTTAATTTTTTTTGTATTAACCCCATTATTTAAACTGGAAGATTACCCTTCAATTGTAAAATGGTTTTGGGCTTGGTCTGTATTATACCTGTATGTAGATAAACAAACAGCATCAATTCCCCTAATAACTATTTCTTAAATGTGTCCTAACTGACAGTGACAATAAGTTGCACATTATCCACTGTGTACCCTTTAATTTACAAGACATTTATTTTTTATATTGTAGTGGATGGGGTGGATGCAACACTTTTTTTTATTATATAACATAGAATATTATTGCATTTTATGAATTCAATTCATCTAATACTCAGAAGATTGTGCAAGAGTAAGTAATTCATCGTTTATGGATTCATTACGACTCTCTTACTTAACCCTTGTTATCTTTTACGTACATATTATATAGAATTAAATCTTATCAACTGCAATAGTTCTTCGTGCGTCTTACGCTTGAAGAACAAGGGGCGGAAATTGTATACAAACAGATCATTCAAATTTCAAATAAATAATAAACAGGTAGTGTCAAAATTCTTTTAACAATATCAATTTTCAGAATCTTGTATATGATATAAATACATGTGAAAAGACGAAAATAAATAATATGATAAATTTAAAACAAATATTTTGAGAATATTAATTGTTTTTAAAGATATGTTCATGTTTACAAAGTTTATAAAACTCTAAACAATTTCTCAGAAATTAAATTAATACATAGTAATGTTACATGCTTTTAAACATAAACTTAACATTCCGTTACCAAATTCTTGCACGCGTTTTTTTTTTTCGTGTAAATTTTATTACATACTTACTCTGTTACTAAATTATAAAATAAAACTTTAAAATACTTGTAATAATTTGAACACCAATTACGAATTTTGAAGTTTTTTTTATTTAAGATTAATGTACACAGCAAATTTTCAAGTTTTTGGAGAAACATTTATTACATTGGTAATATTCTCTAGATTTTTATTTTTTAGATTAAATGACGTTTTCAATTTTGCACTTAAGAAAAATTGAGATGTAGAAATATTGTTGTTTGATGTTAATCCGCCTGCTGACTAATTGTATTTAATTCTCTTTTCAGTTCTAGAGCAAACGAAGTTGCACTCTAGCAAAAAGTCATTCGCGTGAGTGTGTGTATGTTGTGTGCGTGCCTTGATGAGGATGATTCATTTTTACTGCAGGTTTGCAGGTTGTCAATGAACCGTACGGCTACTTTAAGACCAATTAAAGTCGAATGGAGAAAAAAATGCGAACGAATGCGCGGGCACATAACAACTTGCATTTAATTAATTCCAAAGTTTCTCAATAAAGTGCGCGCAGTCACACATACACACAGAAACTTTCATTTTGCCATTTTAATTTACTTCGTATTTTGTCCAATCATGCAACTAATAATCAGAAAATTAGTATATGATTTGAAGTAGAGAATTTACCTTTCAAGTGTAAATTTTAAAGTTTTAATTGAGATCAGTTTCTGATATTAAGTTTTAACTTTTTATTAAATATGCAAATGCACATTTTAAGAATTTTTATAATTAAATGTTTTATATTTATATTAACTTTATAATTATTTCCAGTATCATCCTATAACTAGTACTCCTACTCATTTGCCAAATACTTACTTTTTTGGCTCCTCTATTAGACGCACAGGTACACTCTGTTGTGCAGCAAAAGATTTTTTTAATTCATGTGTTTAGCGTAAATCGTTCGACGATCACCTCCGTTCTAAGGAATGCGCCCGTATTTCTTCTTATTATATGAAGAGAAATGGTTGGTGAATGATTTATGGATAACACGCAAAGTAAGAAATTTATAGTTGTACAAGGAAGCATAATACTCCAAATTGGACCATGTTTCTCAACTTTGAAAAATTTTGTTTCAGACCCTCAACTCTCTATTTTCTTGTATTTATTGTCAATCTTTTCTTCCATTTATTCTTGCAATAGTTATTGCTCGATTTGTTTTTACTATTTGTATCATTTCGAGTCCACCCTCCATAGCAGTTGATACACCAACTAAACCATGTTTGAACTTGTATGCTCCTTCCCTGCCCTTCTTCAAGTCCTCTTTCTTCAATTTCTTGATTTATTCCTTCTATCCAGTTCTTAATAACTAAATAATTTGATTAAATGCTCGTACGGTGCGAACTAGTTATTATAGTCAACCATAGTTAGCTAAAAGTTATGGAATCCTAAGAAAAAGAAGTTACGGACTTGTGGATGATTCCATTTTCTTTTTACTAACATAAGGAAACTTCTGAAAAAAAAAACTAGATCTGGGGGATATTCCTCAGATGCATTTTTGTGCAGTTTTGTATGCACTCTCTAAAAACTTTATGAAATTTCATTAAATTCTAGATTTAGGGATTTTTGGGGTTACTGATTATGAATCCGATCTTAAAAATTTGAAATTCAAAATGGCGTCTTTTTGTCTTGAAAATGCATTGGAATGTCAAAACCTGTCCTTTACGGCTCAAATATGATTTTTCAGAAAAATTATAAGAGACAAAAAGTGTTTGGAGCAATGTTTTCATCATTTTTAGCTCCAATTTTGAGCCATATCATCTCATAAATGTATGTTGACATCGCTGGTGGGTAACCTTGAAACGTATTGAGCGCGGAATAATTGTTAGAAAGTTTAATCAGTTTTTCGCTAATAACTCGGAAAATAATTCAAATTTTAAAATAAACATAATCCGATAGATATGATATACAACTATTGGCTGTACTTTGTTTAATTTATTGAACTGTGATAGATTTTAAGTAAGACCCTTTAAACCTTTGCCAAAAACTGGACTTAAAAACTTTTACTCTAAATTATCTCTGAATCTGGTGAATGTTCTTTTGCTGCAAGTGGACGTAAATGGTATTCAAGCTTTATATTTTTTATATGTATAAACTTTTGTTTTGATGATTAATTTTAGAGTTATTTTGGAAAACTTGAGAAACAACGCATTTTAATCTGCGTACTTGCCGAAGCTTAGCTCGGTGGGATGGGGAAATCTATCATAGTCATGTTGTGGCATAATTTGAAATGATTAAATCAGTAAAATCTACACAATGAATTATTTCCTATTGAACTGTATGTTTTGTACTCAGAAAGCTGCTTAAAAAAGTATCAAAAGAAATGAAATTAAATTCTGTTGGACTTCTTGAAAAACATTTTGTGTATTCACATAATGATATTAATGTATTAACTCTAGTGACAATTCTTTCTAAAGTTGCTCAGTACGTTTCTAATTTGTCTAAAGATGCATATCCAAAAAGCATCTCAATAAACAATTTTACGCTTTTTTATTCGTATTTCAATGATTGCGACATTTTGCATTATACATTTTTTTTCCTGTTAACTTCCTAGTTATTGATGCGAAATTCTTACAGTCAACTCTCTCGAAATAAATGAGCATGATGGTTATTAATAATAACGGCAGATCCTGTCCCTTTCTAATTCGAACGTATTTCGCGTCCATCTTGTTCTTGTGGCGGTGAACGTTTCACAATGTCGAGTGAGCGCCGCATTTCGCGGCGAAAAGTGAAAGCAGGAAGAAAACTGACCGGCACAGAAAACGGAAATCAATTATTTATTTATTTATTTTTTTGTTCAATTCGAATACTTTCCTGATCTTAGTTTTTCAAAGCAAGTTTGACACAAGAACAAGTTTTTTTTTTTCTTAAACCGATTTGATATCATTAAGATTTTTTCAAGTTGGTTAGTTATTGTCGTGTTGGAATTGGAATTTTTATGATAAGCATAGAACTTGTCGTGCGTTAATTGCTTGTCATGTTATCGGCACGACTGCTAATTATAAGACTAGTCGCCCTCAATTAACATAAAAGATATCCAACATGTCCGAACAACCCTTTTAACCTAATAACCCTGTGCAAATGTCATTCTAATCGTTCGTATAAGTATGTGTTTCTATGTCAACATAGAATAAAACATTTGTTCTGATTGTAAAAGAATTTACATTGATTCGAGGTATTTGCATGGATTAAACAAACATCCAAAGAAAACCTTCACATAAAATATTTTTTGAGTCTAGTTATTTTTCCTTGATTTATTTTGAAATGAAATGGAATTTATGCTTTGAAAATTGATGATTTTATCAAACTTCTATAGCCCGAGTTTAGCGTAGGTCTTCACAGAATTATTTAAATCCGTTTAGTATTTTCGAGGTTACTCGCAACAGACAGGCAGACGGAAGTTGGGTTCATTTTATAAATATATGTATAGATATAGATAACTAAAAACCGGATATTGCAATTTTTAACCAATCCGATTTACAGTGGAAGACTTACTTACTTTTGAGCAATTTCACGTCAGTTTAGCAGTCGATGTGGCAGTGGGTTCTCCTTATTGCGCTCAAAATTTACGTACAGATTAATGACCACAAAATACGAAGATTCCCAAAATTTCCGCCCCGTACTCCACATGCGCCGTTTTTTGGAAATTTTAATTTTAAAACGTCATTATTACCAAAATTTAGTATTTTGACACAAAAAGCGATCCTAAAAAATTTTAAATGCACTAATCGATCGGAAATTTTCCGTAGAAAATGATCCGTTTTTCGATATATTGCACCTCAAAAATTATATGTCGCAAAAAGTGCAACAAAACTGCTGATTTTTGCGCAATTTAGGAAATACAAGAAAACTAAATTGCTACGCTTATTTTAATTTTTAACCTCAAAATACATTTTAAATAAAAAATAAATAAAATAAAATACAATTAATCGAGAAGCTCGAGAAAACTTTACAATTCTCCTAATAATCAATTTTTTTCTTTTTAACTTCACAACTTTAATCAAATCTGAAATTAGTATACTTTTTAACTTTTACAATCTAACTTGAGGTTGTAGCATAAATTTAACAGCGAGTTAATATAGCTTTATATGCATTTAAAATTTGAGCTAGAATTAAGTTTTCCTATATATTAAATCTAACTATAAATTGAGTTATAAGTGTAATAAAATTAGGTCGATCTTTGACCTTAAAATTTATTTAGATAAAAAATCACCGAAAAATAATATAAAAATGAAAAGGAAACGCTTTAATAAGATAATTAAAATCTATATGGTATTATTTGGTGAAAAGTAATGTGTGGAAAGTTAAATAAACAATTTGGACACATTTGTCAAAGAATTACTATTTTAGCAGTAAGAGATTCGACTTCTAAAAATCGCTATAGTGATCAGCGATCTCAAAAATCCCCGAGTGACCAAATTTGGCTATTTTCAGTTCATTTAACACATTTTGCAAATTTTTCAGAAAAATTGCATTGGAAAAATGCATTATTTTCTTGCACAAATTGCAGATGACCTTTCCCCCTATATCAAACATGTAACAGTTTTTCTTGGACGCTCTTAGAATCGAATCCAATTTATTTACCGTGAAAAAATGCAATATTTTTATTTTTTTCACTATATTTCCTCCTCTATTCCAGATACGTTTATATTCTTTAAATTCTTTGAATAATTTATTGTAACACTTCCACATATTTTTTTGTATATTTTAAGTTTAGCCCGAGTTTTAATCATTTTGGCGTTATTTCAAAAGCATTGAAGTCTTTACTTATTAAATTCCCACAAAAAACTTTTTTCAAGATTCCACCTGTCGTTATCGAAAATTCCCAAGTAGCAAAACTTTTCCACTTCTCAACTTGAACTTCTTCATGTTTATTAAGAATATTTTACATGTCGAATGTAAATACATATAAATATTAAATGTAAATATTCATCCAATTGTAGATTATTAATCTGCTTGAATTTTATATAATCATGATACAAATATAGATCGAATTCGATTGGTTGTTATAACACATTAGAATCACTGAGAATGCAGAGGGCATAAAAAGTCATTTATTTAATAAAAAAAGCAAATTATGAAAATGACATTGTCGATGCAGATAACGCAACCAATCCGCAATTTATAAACTATTGGATTTGACAGATATCTCTTATGCATATTTATTTCAACGGATAAAAATAACACATGAAATCAATATTCTGAAGTAACCAGTAAGTTCAGTTCAATTAAGGAATACCACGTGAATTCAAACTTAACTTTTATTGACGTGATTGACTGTAATTTTGCTTATAAAACAGCGTCGCTAGGTAAAAATTTATGCTGTCCCGAAGCTCGTTTGATAAAAGAATTAAAAAACCACAAGTTTCTAAGAAAATTTTCTAAATTTGACTAATTATTTTTGTAAATATTGGAAAACCGTTTGAATAGGTTTATTTTAGTAATGAAATTTGGAAGCTGGTTTTTCAAAAGTCGATTTTTGTTAGTTCTAATATACAGTGTCCTATTTAAATGTACCGCGTAAATAACTCGATAAATATACATCAAATAAAAAAATGAGCTGAATCAAAAGTTTGTTGGTTACGAGTGGTTTGGGCGGTAAACTTTTGGATGGAATCAGAGATCTCCTTTTTAATTATCAAACTTTTGATTCGAGTCATTTTTTGATTCAAGGCATATGCATTTGTAAATTTATTTGTGGTGGTACAGCTAGGCTCGTATTTAATTTTGCCATTTATAATTTTAATTGAAAGATAATTATTTTCGTTTTGTGTGCAAATTATAGTTGCGAAGTTGAATCATTCAGAAATGATAAAACTTTCGCAACTCAAATAAAAAAGTACTTGAATGAGATGTAATTTTAATGGTTGGTAGTTGTGGGTGCCATTAGAAATAACATAACCTACTTTGAGTGTGCATATCGAGAGAGGCATTTTAATTATCTTATTATTTATATTACATATAGGCACATGCATACCAGAGTGATCTTGTAGTGCATATACAATTACAATTTTGAAAAAGAAATTTATAGATTTTAATTTGTAAATTTTTATTGCAAACGAATTGCTTTCGAAAGTCTCATCATTTTTATCGATGATTACTGCAGCAAACGTGCACCGATCGCAAAAACAGATGCGGGTGATTCAGTTGGACAGCCTGTGAACGTGATCACTGGTGAAAAAAATATAGAAAAATTCATAATAATGAAATGTAATTTGCTTGTGGACTTTGTAATCTACTTTTCAAATGTGGTGCGCGGCCGCGCGCGCTCTAAACCTCCTTGACATTTATGGGACTTTTGCAAAACTGAAATGTTGCCATGCAGTTTGCTTTCACTTAATTGCATAGGGAAGTGTACCGCGCGGCCAAGATTTTCATAAAATCCAATTACATAAAATCGAGGAATTTACAAAATGGAACTTTTACTTTGGTTCATAAGTATGCAGTATAAGAATTTTTTCTTATGTATCTATGAATTTCCAAAAATTTCTTTTTTAACCAACCACATATTGAGAAATTACATAATATTTCTCTATTTCACTATATTATAATATTATGATAATAGAACCATTGTAACGATCATAAATATTACAAACTAGTTCATAGTATTTAAATAAAACGAACACTTATCAATAATCAAAATTTTAAAAATTCTTTATACAAACAGAAACTTTTACATTAATTAGCTCGACATTTCATCTTTTTATTTAAAAAAATTTAATTAACTTAATATATGTATGTGCATAGTCGAAGACACAGACCTGTTGATGCCATTGTCCACCCGAGCAATCTCGTCTATCTACATATACTTGTTGAAATATGGAAACGGACCTATCAAAAAATATTGCACTTTCCCAAGAACTTTAAGGACTCGGCAGTAGTCAAAGACAACATTTTATTCTTATACGCATTGAATAGATGGGATATGATTTTCGTGTTTTTCAGTGAAGGGTTCAATTTCCCTTCGTCAAAGTATTAGAAAGGAACTCGTTTTTACGGAAGGGAGTTCAAGATGCTATAGCAGGTGATGTGGACTCAGCTGGACAAATTTTCCTTACACCTCTATATTTGTTTAAGCAAGGTGAAACCTCTTTGGCCAGAATTTGCTATGATATTTTTACCGAGTCACTACCCTCAACTAATGCAGTTGCAGCGAATTTGTCACCAAATTCAAAGGATATATGGGCAGGAGAAGGTTGCACCCATCATTAGGAGCCTGCTCCAGGAGAAATCCTGAACATCATTTCCAACAAATGTGATATGTGGTACAGGACAAATACAGCTGCTGTCACAAAGTTGACAAGAAAGGCTCCAGCGTATGCTTTAACTGCAAGAGGTAATCTTGTTCTGCTTCCCAAATTGAAATTTTACCGCACCTGCCCAACTTTACAAATGAAGACGATAACAATGATGATTTGGCCTCCAACGAGGCCGAAGAAAGGAAGCTTAATATCCCAAAGTTTACTAGTTTGAAGAACTGCGATGGACCATAAACTTCGAAAAGACCATGTGTTTTTTGATTGTCGGAAATTCAAATTTAAGATACTTATTGTATTCAGAATTGAATTCTTTATAATTTTGATGATAATGAAGTTTTCTCTAGGAAGATTCATTTAAGAACTGATATCGAAAAGCTGGAAAAGTGCAAAAATTTCTCGGTTTTTTGGTTTGGCAAATTAACTTGGGAGACCATGCAAACTTAGATTTCTTGTATTTGGTATCAACTAAAGGTATTAAAATAATTTTCAACTTTAATCGAATTAATTCCTTAAAAAATCCTAATTTTACTGGACCATTGAATAAATTATCAATAACAATCTATAGGAAGACGTCCACTGGATTTTTTTTCTATTGTTCGATCATCAAACGAGGAACACATTTTGCTGGCCACATACGCTAAATCTTGTTCTATAACGAACATGCACGTAGAGTTTCAACCGAGGTGCATCTTCGTTCGTGTGGTGTTTTCTGAGGTCCTCTAAATACTTGTATTTCTCTCACATTACTCTTGCCGACCATAGACGTAGAGTCTTCTTTTAAAACTTGCTCGTTTGTGTATGGTTGAAAATTGTTCAACGTTCGTAATTTCAAACTTGCATGTTGTAGAGCAATATTTAGGGTATGCGGTCAGCTTTGGGACGTAATTCAATATACTCGGTTATTTTTTGAACAGACCTTATAAATGCAAAATAGAAAATATAAACTTCATATTCCTGATCTTTTTTTGCGCCAAGGTATGCAAATAACTATTATGGTGATCCGTGGGTTTTTCTCCGGCTGTTTCTCTTACTTCATTATAAATGCAAAATGGAAATACTTTTATTTTCTGTAAAATATTCGTTTTTTTTTTTTGTTTAAAAATAATAATAAACTTATATTTCTTTGGCATATTTGAAAAAGATTCAATTAATCTTTATGTTTAATGTTGCCGACTGTGCAGTTAATTATTCTCGCGCAATTATTTCACAATATGCATTAAATGAACCTCCTGAAATTAAATCAGTAAATTAATACTCAGAAGACAAGCAATTGCTACAAAAAGCACAACATTTGTTGCATGTGAGAAACGATGGATCTAATGTTTTCCACAAAATTTTCTTTTTCGCAGTAAGCCTTGGATATGTTTATGTTCTACTCAAATCGATGTATTATGTAAAAAAGGTTAATTACAAATTGATTATGATTCTATTATTTATTCGTAAATGCGCACATTTGTAATAAACCTTTAAAATGAAAATATTTTTATTGCGCGAGGTTAGTTCAAATTATATTACGAATTTACTGCTCAAAACAAGAATATTTATATAATAACAAAATGGTATTATACAGCATTGCATTATATTTTCTAGAAGGCTATTTTTAACGAAATTTCC
Organism: Coproporus ventriculus; assembly: GCA_027574865.2. NCBI lineage: Eukaryota > Metazoa > Arthropoda > Insecta > Coleoptera > Staphylinidae > Coproporus > Coproporus ventriculus. The sequence continues at coordinate 52,107 of JAODAH020005943.1, read as the reverse complement.
TTCAATTTGTTTCTAATATACCAAATTCAGGCAGAAGTAAACTTCGAAAAAACATATTACCTGACAAGATGGCGGGAAGAAAAAACAAACATTAAATTCGACGAGAATAGATTGATAAAACTCTCGGAAACATTTAAGTATAGGCTTTTAAATTCAAGAGTTGGAACAATAGAAGAAGAAATTAACAATGGACTGGGATAACCTAATACTTCGATATAGCAGTTAAACCCATTATTATGGAAGAGACATATTATCAGAAACACGATAACATTTTTGAAAGCGAATGACCCATGGAGCAGAACTGGAGTATTGGAAACGGAGCTGTGGTCGTACAAGAACGAGTAGAATTAACAACTAAGAAATATGGAGAAGAATGGGAATTGAAACAGACACAACAAGAACAACTAGATACGATAGATGGTTAGCACAGGTGATAGAATGGAATCCTAAAGAGAAACGGAGGAAAGGAAGGCCACGAAGATCCTTTAGAGACGAGGGACTTTAATCATGGAAAAAAGAGGACTGCATTAGGAGAAATTGACAGATCGAATTAGGTTACTGTAGAGATCATGAGAGGCAAGAAGATGGCAACTATTATATTGTTTATAATTGATCGACTTTTGAGTAACGCAAATTAAAGCAAAATTTCTTTGTATCGAAGAAGTAGCAAGACTAGCTTAGAAAATATCCCTTTCAAGAATACAATCGTTTTCCGTCATCGGTTACTTTCAAAGATGCTCGTCTTATGGAGGTGTTTTCTGAGGCTGTAGTGACCTCTGAGAAGTTCTGAAACCACTCTTAACGTAGCTCATAAAAATAAAATAAAAGTTGAAAAATATAAGACAAAAAAAATTCTAAAATTTTGAAATCAAATAATAAAAATTTTTATTTATTGCAATAAATTATAATCTTCATGTTTTGTAGTGAATTTTTGAAATTAAGTAAATTAATTAATAATAATTTAAATCAAATAAATATTTTTCAATGAAATTTTAGTTTTATGACATGTATTTATTTCTTTTACAATGAATGTTACATGGTAATTAAACATAATTAAAATACTGTGAACACTAATAAAACAACTAGAAAAAATTTTAAATTTATGATAATTGTAATTTATTTCTCGATTTAAGCTGAAATCACGTTATCGTGAACTTAACTGACAAAACTTATCAAATCATTTTTGAAATATTGCGTCAGTATTGGTGACGTTGAACAAAAAATCTTTTTCATTTATATCAGTATGTTTTATTTAATTTTAGAAATAAACACATTTGATTTTATATAAATTAATACATAATAATATTTTATGCTAAAAAAAGGTAAGCACAACAATTTTTTCAAATATTTTGGTTTAGCTTTTTATATATCAAAGTTATACGAGCTACTCAAAAGCCAAGCCATTGATTTGTAAATACCCGCACCTTTTTGATCCATGGGAACTCTTTTCTTTTAAGGCTTCATTTCTCCATGCCCTGGAGTAGTATTGTGTAAATGTAGCACTTCACTGCACGGTAATATGTTGTGAAGTTTAGATTGCGGTTAGCATAGTAGTGTCTTCCACGTGTTCCTGACTTGTTCGAAACGATCGCTTTAGGAGCCGGAGGATCCAAAGTAGTTATCGCCTCCAGAGCTCCTTCATCTCCTTGTTTTCATCCCCACATTTCAAGTATGAGTTGGTTACCCAAATACTGTTAGACTTGCAAATGCACTCTAAACCAGTGCTATTTCTCTGAGCTTCTAGTTGGTGTGAAGAAAAAAGGAGCTCAGGCTTGGTCTTGGTTGTTGACTTCATAAAATTCAAATATCGAAGAGAGCTGAGATTTATTTGAGTGAAAAGAGCTTGATATATTACTAGAAATATCCTTTTTTTCTGCTTTTGATGCAATATTTGGAGTTGGAAAGAGATTATGGAAAGTTATTGTTACGACCCTTGTATATGATTGCTGCTTGTATAGCTTCACGAATGAATTTTTACTTTTCCTGTGTGTTGCAAATGTGTGACACCACTAAAACTATAAAGAAATAGTATGCTCGAACATAATAGAAGTTGTTGAAGTTCCTTGGATGAAAATACTTTGGTTTCTACTTTTCCTCTTCCTTCTTGGCTCTTGCTGAAAATTTGATTGTTTCAAGGTTGCACTTTTCTTCTCTTCTATAAACAGGCTTTCTTGTATTATTCTACTACAGATTTCTTGAATTTTCCGGTGATATTTTCTTAAAAAGAAATTGTGTCCCCCAAATGTCTCATATTAGAGAAAGCAAATTTGAAGTAAGTTAAATTAAAAGTGTTTGTATAATTGACTTTTTGGGAGTGGTGACCAAAAAAGGTCATTCTCTTAAACTTTTCATAACTTTTTAGGTTTTTGTTTTCGTAAGTTTTTAGGTGGATAACGTTTTATTACCAATTGTCGCAGGTTTTGTAGCTGCTGATATTCTATAATCTATTTTTTTATATTTATATATCAAATGTTTAGTAACCGGTACAGACCACCTAGACTCGGCCATTTCGGATACTTTTATAAACTCCATTGCCGCCCTGGATCCATCACTGGTCGAATGTAGGATTGGATAGGAGATACATTTATCAAATATTGGATGAAAATGAAAACTATGACAAATGAACATTTATAAAAGATATATTTTATAAAATAGAGCTATTACACTATAACATTTATCGTAAAAGTTCTTTTATATAAAATCTTTTATAGCCTAATGTCGGCCTTAGCGTCCTGCATTCTGCTCAACCAAATCCGTTCACTTTATCTTATATGGATGTAGTGAAACATCGAAATTTTAAAAAGAGAAATCTAAACCTATTGAAGCATTCGCGATATGGTTGTAGAAAACACAGAAAGAAGTTTTTGAAATAATTTTCTTCATTACTAATTCGCTAATGCTAAAATGTATAGAAAATGGTAGAGAACCCACATCTGATGATAGAAATGGTGGCTATCGGGAATTATAAAGTATTATTGAACGCTCTCAATTTTATCTAGGAATGTCGCAAGACAAGTTCGTATCAACGAACCAGATAAGTAAAAAAATAGAAAGGATGTGATATTATAACACATAAAAAGAAAAAAGCACCGAAGAGAACTGATGAACATTACTAAAAAATAGATCTTGACAACGAAACGTAGATAAAGTGATAAAGATAGACTGATCTACCCAATAAGGCAAGCTTAAAAATTTTGCATGGCTATTGGTCCACGTATAGCATGAAAAAAATTGCAATGCCAAATTTCTTTTATTGGGAAGGTCAGTTCTGTTTTGACGTGCTTCACAACTAAAATGACTTTACTTTAGATGAAACTGAAAATTTATTGATTATGTTTATCTCATGCATTAAATTCGATTAAAATGTCAGTTGATTAAAATCAATTCCGAAATAAATATTTTCAATTCATTCTGTTTAAAAAGTTTAATCAATTCATAACAAATTTTGTCAACAAATATTATTTACAATTGTTTTTGAAGGTAACCTGATCAAAGTTGGATTTCAATTAAATAAGCCTCGTACATATTTTAAAGCAATGGTACTTTAATAGGTAACTTTAAATGTTACATAATTGTTTAATTGTTAATTTTGATAATTTATTAATGAATGTAATTTGTTGTAGTAATAATGGGTATTTTTTCTTTTTTTCTTTTTAGGTGAGTCATTTTGGAAATTTCCGCCTTGCGGTCTGGTGTATGGTAAGTTTGTTCTGTTAGATTTTTTATTTGTTTTTGAATTACACACATTACTGCGACATGCGTAAAATTATTAAATAAACATATGCATCCTTGCATTAGTAATCATTTATTAAATACAACGGCCGATTTGATTTTGTTTCGATTTATCGACTATAAGCTTTCGATAAGGTTTAGGATGTGATTCATATATTTTGGACAATTAGATATAAACTATATAGTTTAAATTTAAAGTTAATAAATTTTGTTTCCACATTTAGTACAAAACACAGAAGATTACTATTTTTACCATTTAGCCTTTAACAGCGAAACTTTGTTCCTTATCAGTCCAACGCTGCATGGTCAAAAAATTGCCATATTGAATAGCGATCTGTTGTGACTTGTTTCGTAACTATAATGTAACTATGTACTTTAGTAGTTAATAATATAATCACTTTAGTAGCATTCTGCAACACGTCAAAACAGAACTGAGCCAATTAATAAAGCGTACTAACCAAAATTTTGAGTGATTGGTTCGAGTATAGTACGGACCAAGCGTAATTCCAAAATATAAGAACGATTTTTCGAAGTTTTTGTACAAAAAAATATGATGGTGCCCCAATTCGCGCTCTTTTTCTCCTAAAAAGGGCACAAAAAGATCAGGCCGATACATTTTCTCCAAAAATTCATTTCATAAAAATAGGCGCTTAGTGTTTTTGCAACACAATGCTTTGTTTCTGCACAATTTTAACTCTAAAGAACATATTTTTTGAAAGAATCACGTTTCTTTCAACAATTGACGTGTACATCCCTATATACCTATATAAAAAATAGAGGAGATAAAAGATAGATATTATAAAAGAGTCAATAGTCTTGTATCTTGATAAAACTTCATGTATGATGTTGTTGGAATAAGTTTTAAACTTTTTTGTAATGAAATTATATTTGTATGTAATTTGTTATTCGCTCCCATTTGTGACATCTTCAGAAGTGAATGTAGTGGAATGTAAAATTCCAATTGTGCCGATTGAAGGAGTTCGTAACCATTCGCTTTTGTTCGTTGACACGTACGTGGAGTAGTGGGAACAGGACGATCCGTCCAGTGAATTGCTGCTGCGCCCAGTTAATAGTTTCTTGCGTGGTTGGTCTGATGTACGTACTTTGCGTCCATCCGCGCCGTCTCGCGTTCCATTATTTTGAAAGATTCGTCTACTTCCCCCAATTTTATAAGAAAATTCTTGTGTACTGTGGTGTTTGTGCTCAGGTGCTTCCTATTTAATTACAACGGATTAAAAGTAACAAAAAAGTAAGTAAAGAAAAAAAGTCGCGCGGGAAAATTAATAAATTATTTTTAAAAACCTGCAATGTTACCAATTCAGATTTATTCTTTTTTTAATTGAATTTTTTATTTAATGGGAACGCGATTGCGGATATTTCGCAAGGTGAAAGTTTTTCCCGTGAGTAGAGCGCTATGTGAAATATACAGGGCTGGTAAGCGCGCGCGCGCGCTCGCTCGCTCGAGTTCGTTGCCCAAACGAATCTTGTACATTCCAACTGGTAACTAGTTAATTTAAAACGGCGCAACAAAAGGTGATCTCTTATTATTTAATATTAGATGGGAAAGTAGAACTGAACTGTTGGGAGCGAATAGATCCGGGACCGTGCGCTTGAATACAAAACACGTCATCAAACAATGTTTATTTACTTTACAACTTTTTTTTGTATTTTGTTATTTTTGTACAAGGCCTTCGATCTTTACATTTTTATTATAGATCATATCATTTCAATCGAAGCTTTGAATTTGGTAATTTTCGAAACTAGTACATGTATCCCAAAAAGAATATAAAAGATTTTCCGAAAATGTTACAATATTTTGTTGCAAATTAATGATAAAGTCTCTGAGAATATGACAAAAATTCTTAGAAAAATACCACAAAATTTGAGAAGATTTTCTAAAGTAAAGAAATATTCCAACATTACAAATATCTCTTAGAAAAAGTAAATCTTGAAAATTATTTCGGTTTCGCAGATTTATGTCATTTAAACCGAAAATGAACTCAATAGTTCTTCTATAATCAAGAAAGAATATACATTTTAGAAATCTTGCCCAGCCTAGTGGGATCCTTATTATTTTATTAAACTAATTGTACTTTTAGTATCTAATCCTTGCATTATAGTGGTATTTCGATTGGTCCGTATTATACGTGGAACAATAGAAACGCAAAGTTTCAGCTACCGCGCCCTATTGAATAGGTCAGCTCTATTTTGATATGCTTCGCATCTAAAATGAATCCACTTTTTGATGTTGACATACCCATCGGTTTCATTTGCAAGATTCCATTCTTCCCTTTATTGCGTATTTGTTTACACGAAATTATTAGTACATATATTTTTCAAACTGTTTCATTTAGTTGAGAGATCTGCTTTAGCATTATCTTTCATATCACTGTCTAAAAACCAAATTATCTTTGTCTTATTCTACGCAGTTGAGTACATTTAAGCAATTTTAATACAGTAATACCAGTTTTAAAATCTAATTCAGCTTTAGGTATTTTACTCATCTGTGTATCCGTTTTTGGATATGGAGTTTATGATTTTGTTTACTGTTGGTCTTTTTGTTTGTCCAACGTTTCTAGTCTTGCTTGAAAAAGGGTTTGATATTTTCGACATAGCTTCATTAATTAGTTTTCTGAGGCTCAAATCATCTCTAACGCTATCAGTGAATGTATCAAGTGATTCTTAGGCTTATATGTAGAATATATTTCTGATTCAATTGAAGAAGATCGTATGTGTACGCGTCTGCCTGAACTGTCTGATATGAAAATACGTTTGAAAAAATCTGATATGAAAGATTCATATACCAAGTCTTATGAGTCCATTTTGATATCAGATAATTGATATATACTAGCGAACCTAAATATACTGTGATAAAAATGAAAATCTTCAAAATAAATCGAAATGTTCAGAAAAATATAAATTCTTAGATTTATGAAAATTTTATGCAAATATTTTATTAATGTTGACTAGTAAGTTATGAAGTTTTAATACCGTAAATAAATAATTTCCATAGTACGGTTATCAACTTCGAGACAAACACTAATTACCAATAAATTTATTCGCATATTTTTTAAATTTTGCATCTAGCGTTGATATATAACTTTTATTTAAACACTACCCTACCATGTTGTATATATTTTTTTATAACAATTGATAAGTTAATATGTAGTATTAGTATCATGTTGCCGAAAAAGTTTTCAACCACTTTTGGTAAAGGTTATAAGAATATTAATTATATTTTTTGTTGAATATTTGTAAATAGACAATGGTTGGTTACTTTTAGTACTTTGGTCCGTATTATGGGTAGACCAATAGCAAAATTTCATCTAGCCCGATTAATTGAGTAAGTCAGTTCTGTTTTGACATAAACATCAAAGATGATACGCCAAGATATTTGCTATTCTATCACAGAGGAAAAGATGTCATAATGGAAAACTAAAAAAGAAAGTAAAGACTCCAAAGTTTGAACAGGTTATTCAAAAAAGTAGTGAAGTCTTAAAAAATAGGATAACACCGTACTCGACTGTTTTCTTTCTTGGTTCTTTTTGTTTCCAAAAGTCTATCTTATCACAATCGGCTTTGATAAAAAAAAATACGAAACTTTTGATGTATCAACAACTTTGGTATTTAACTATTATTTTTACAAACAACAGCTGTTCATTCATAAATTCACCGTTACCTGTTGTAAATGTAGGTTATGTTAACTCTTAAAATTTTTTCGACATTACATTTATTTCAGATTTGTATTATTCCTCTGTTATAATTATTGTTATTATTTCTAATAAAAGTATTCACGTTTATATTAAATTTCTCTTCAATTATGCTGTAATCGGCAACGGTCGGACCCATATGGGAAAACCCAATTCCACTTAGTTTATTGCAAAATACGTGGCACATTTTTATCCAACATAACACCCCAAATCCTACTAACACTCCAAACTAATCTATTTTATGTGAATAATTGAAAAATAAGAAAATATTGTAAGTATAAAATTATAAAATTTATGTCCTGAATGGGTTATTTTAGAATCGTATTTGATACCAACAATCTAAATGTTTTTTTTAAATTATTAATTAAACTATTTGTTGAAATCATTTTAATTTTATAGTAAGAAAAATAATGCAACGAAGTAGTGTTTTATTAATTATAAAATTAATAGTCGCCTATCCTTTACTAAATCTACTAATGGCATCTATACATTTCCCAGCATATAACTAAATTAACTAAGTATTGTTAGGTGAAGATTAGCTACTTGGGTAAATAATTCTGGAGGGAATATAGAGGGAAACAGGCAGTAGGTAGACCTATGTTATATTATTTAAAGCAGATAATGAATGATATATGGGTTGGTAGGAATTGGGATTTGAAAGGTTTTGCTGAAAATGGAAAAGTATGTTGAGCTACACATTCATCCAATCATCGTATTGATTAAACTGGTGCAATTTCAGGTGCATGCGATAATAATATTTCTCTATTTTGCGTCTATTATAAAGCTACTGAACCACCTAAAATAAATACGTTTTTAGCACGCTTGAGTGCGTAGATTATCAGCCTGATATGATTTACTTTTTTTAACTTGGTATCTTCAAATTTAACTAATATCATTATATTCGATGCAAATAGTAAATGCAAATAATGAACAACTTTTAATTTACAATGTTGTCGATTCGCACATATATCTAGCTATGCAGCTACTTACGATGTACATAAGTCCCATTGACATTTACCTCAATGGAATTTATTTGAATGTTTTTTTTATGCAATTAATCAAAAGAAAATAATTAAAAGTTTAAATCTAAAACAGTCGGAGGAATGTGTTTTAGATGTTAAAATTAATAGTTAAAAAAAAAAAGAAATCGTGTATGCATTTCCATAATAATAATAATAATATATGGTAAAATAAATGATAATTTTGGTAAAAATTTGTTTAATTAGTGGTGATTGTTTTTGTGTGTGTTGTCTTGACCTTTCCTACGTTTAGGAGTTGTAGGGTGGTGGGCGCGCCGCCTCTTCGCCAAAATCGATAGAGTTGCAACAAGGTTGGAAAAGTTAAGTCGGGCCATATTTAGGAGCAGAGGGGCAAACAAAAGCGCGAGCGACCCATTCCAGCTAGGGCGCTATCGATTCGGGGGGAGGGAGATTACCGCCGACGTCTGGTAGAAATATTTGACACGCTCGCGCCCACCCCCAAAATCACGCTTAAATTAATTATCACAAAAATAAAGAAAGAAGAAGTCGTTTATACACGAAAAGTTAGCATTGAAGATTAATTACAAAAAGAAAATGATATATAATACATATTTTTTTATTTAATTTAAGAAATAGCAGTGGTCAAGAAAATCAAACATCAAAATCAAGTCTACGCCAACGTTTCGCTTAGTAAATTCTTTTTCTTATTATTCAAAAAAAACTTTTTACTTTTTTTGTACCTCAAGAAACAACACTGCATGGTTCAAAAACTAATTTTATGATTTTCATGAATTTGCATGTTTTTTTTTTGTTATTTTGGATATTTAGGTTTGTAAATATTTTAGTTTGCATTGCTGCTAGATCTCGAACTAAATATTTATCTAGAATTTATTTTTAATGAAATATAGATTTAGAAAAGGAATTTTGTAAATAAAAATTTTAAATCTTTCTTTAATATTTAAGCATATGATGTTTATTTGTAAATGTTATTTATTGTTCGGGGATATTCGTTGATGTGAAACGGTGTAATCGGCGTATGGAATTCCTTCGACTTTTATTCGACACACTTTCTGTGCTTGGATGTCAATTTGGGTCCCGTTATCTGGGCTGCTTTGCTTACACACAAGTGTTTACATGAATAGCTGTAACTGCCGCATTTTTCTCCTGGCCGCAATAGACGGAATGCAACAAATCAACTACTTCAATTATATTTATACCACCGATGCAATAACAAAACACCATTCAAACGGGAAATAAGCAGAAATACGACAATTGTTTTCTCTCTCTCTTTACATATTTCTTATTTAAGTCTTGCAATTTACTATTTGAAGTGTATATCTTATATCGAAATTGTATCAAAGAGCATGTAATTTTCTATATAAAATTTTATACAAGAATTTTTTTTCACATGTCTGTATTACAGAAAAAATATAGAAATGGTTCTATATTTTATAAAAATTCTTGTAAAAAATGCGCGAGTTCGGCGCAGAAGGTTTTTTAAATCTAGAAATATTTTTAAAAACAGCTAAATCACAAAAATTTGAAAATTGATTGAGCCAACCACGTCCAACAGATTCCTAAGAAAAGACAGAAATTTTTTTTTACAATTTTTGGAATTTTAGTAGTCACATTGTATTTTTTTGCTATTTTTACTTTTATGTATTTTTATTTTGTGTTGATTAATTATGACATTCTATGTGGGACTTGCCACTAAATAAATAAATAAAATAAATAAATTATCAACCATAAACAATAAACAATGTTTATAAACGTTTGAATTTGTTGCGGTAAATTAATAAAGATCCGAAGACATTGGACATTTATTTCTCAGTTTTTTTTTCAATAAATGCTACAAAAATGTTGTCCTAATGAATGCGAAATAGTTTTACGGTTTTCTTTTCTTTCAAGTTTGTTGTTTATTGAATTTTTCTTAATACTCAAATACATGTGCAATAAATAAACTTGCGAGATGCATTTCAATATTCATGAACAAGTCTGAAAGTATCCAGAATTCACTCAATAAATATATTTATCGAAAAATATAATTTTCTAATAATCTGCATAAAAGTTATGATGGTTTTATTTATCAAATAAATCATTTTAAATCGTTAATCTATTCTGGAAATGTATTTTCTAAATCTTTTCCTAAAAGATATAATATTATATATTTCTAAATAAATAAATAGCAGGTCTTTCAGTAAGTTCAAAGAATCTTTTAAATCGGATTCTAATCTGTCTGTATATAAGGTACAATAGGATTACAGACATCAGATCTTTTCTGTTGAAAAATATGAGGATAATGTATGAATCTAAATACTTGGAAGCTTTTAGGTTTAACGATGTTTTATTTTTTTATTTTATTGTTGAAATAACAGTTTATTTTGTTTATAATGCCCGTTATTCTTAGTATTGATAATATATTGAATATTTAAGATAATTTTAAAATTAGGTTGCATATTAAAACTGCAACAGAACTTTAACAGTATATATTTCATCCAAGGATTATGTTTGTTATGTAGAAGTTTTGATATCTCATGCGTCTGTTGTTGAGTTTTGAGACAGCAACGACGACATACACTAATATAATTTAATTCCCCTAGTTAAATGTTTGATGTACGGCGTTTCTACAGCGACATTAAAACCGTCTAGAATGATCCCGCAATGGCCACCGACCATGAAATTCCATCTCGCATTTCTTACAACAAACAACTAAATTATCTCTTGCAAACCTCAAAATTCAAATTGAAAATAAGAGTGGGAATCATTTTTTTATGATAAAATCGTGCAACAATTCAAACCTTTCATTTCCTGCAGGAAGTGTAATAGAACGGTATGCTTTTTTATATTAAATTTAATTTGTTGATGAAAATTTCTGCACAATTAAAAATAATTCGTAAATTGTGTACACTCAAAGCAAGGTTGTCACACTATTTGATTTCACATTCTTTTTTTTTATATGGTTATGAATAAAATGACAAAAATATTATATTCAGCGGAGCTGAACAAGTTTTTTGGGCTTCGATGGGCATAATTTTGGTATTTTTTTATAAACAAATTAACAAAAATTTAAGTATAACTTCCAACAATGCCATAAAAAATTGTTACGTGAAGAATATTTAAGTATTACTTTTTGAATATTTTCGCGATGATTAATGACGTTGATCGCGGACGAAATATTTGCACGCTCCGGGTTACACCGGCACCAGAGTATGCACTTCAAAGGTCGAGTGCAGGCCATTTCAGATTTTTTTTCGTTTATAATCTCTAATTAAAAATCAATTAATTTATTGTAATCAAATAAATATTTTACCATTTCATTAATACCAAGTGTGCGGAAAGTTGAATGGAGCCCACTCCTGAATTTTTATTAAACTTATAGGGAATTATGGCTACATTGATAGTCTTTGGGCCGTTTTAGTCTGATATATCGTTTGAGAATTTGTTGTATAAGAAAGTGTCGAGAGTACGCAGTAAAACAACAATTTAGTTCATTTATTAGAAAATTGTGGAATAAATTCTAAAACATGCCGAAACTAATCCAATTGTCGATTGTTCATTTTTTCACCTTTCATTTGTGTATTGTGTTGCGTTTTCGTAATAGTTGCTGCAAGTACATGTGATTCGTGAATGGTGCACGTTCACACACTTATGCTTGGATTTTAAAACAGAAAACATAACAGTTAAGCAGAATGGGCGCGCTCGTAAGTGAGAAAGAATGGAGCGCCAGTCAACTCTTTCAGTTGCACTGGATGCATTGTTAGATTATTGCGTGTCAGATGGAATTTTGCATTTGCATGTCGCAACCTGCAAATATTACAGTGTGCTTCGTTCCGGGATTTGAACAGCAAAAAGAAAATCGTTGTGAGCGACTGCTACCGAAGCTACTACATAACGAGGCATTCATGAAAAAAAAAACCAACTTAGAAAAATTTAAGGAATCAATTTAAAATTTTCTCTTGCACTTTTAAAAATACATATTATATGACATTGGTAGTTTTTCACTAGTAGGAGAACGGCAGTGGTCCAAGGTCTTTCCGATACAATAGGGTGATGCGCATCCAAAACGACCTTCCTCGATCAATGCAAAAAAATTGCGATTTCGAAATTAGGTTAATGATCTCATTCATACTTTTATTATTATTATTATTATTATGCATTCGATCTATTCGTGCTCGCGGTCTCTTTTAATACCCTGTTATCTGTAAATAAACATTTTTTGTTTACATTGCATCCAATTTTATAAAAAATCAACTGTAATAATAAGAGTAATTAAATCCGGATTTATTTATTTGATTTTGTGATTGGGAGAGGTTCGGAATGTGTTATAATTGCAAAAAATTAACATTAATGTGCAATGCTATGATTTGTTTAGTCTTAACGCGTACATTTCTTGGAAAGTTCAAAGATCTGAAGTTTTTTCAAAATTGTTATTGAGATGTTGGATCAATTTGATATTTCAGAAAACAATTTTGTAGATTCTATTTCTTTATATTTGCTTTGATACGTAAGTTTACAAGTTTGTTAGAGATATTGTTAAATAACAATAAAGTCTTTAAACTTTTCAAAAATATGAACTGTATGTATGTTTGTAGGTTTATACAAGACTAAACAAATTATGGTTTATTACAGTAATGTTTTTTTTTAATTACAGTACATTACAAACCCTTAGTAATCACATAATCAAACAAATAAATGCAGATTAATTTACTGTTATTATTACCATTGAATTTTTATACCGTTGATTGCTGCTATATAAACAAACATCAAATGTTTATTCACTAATAAGAGGGTTGTGTATATTTCATTAATTATTACTGTTGGAAATCGATTTCTATCCAGTTAAACTAATATTTCTATTATAAGATAGATGGCAAATCCTGTTTTTGTAAAAATTTTCTCAAGAAAAGCTTAACATATTTAAAACTATATAAGTATCAGTTTTTAAAATGTAGAAAGAAGTAAAAAGGGGATTCAAACAAAATATATTGAACGTTTAACTGTTACATTAATTTAAAGTAACACTTGCAAATGATTATCTTTTATGATTTAAAATTTAAACGGTGGGCCATCTGTTTTCCAAGTCATATATCCCATCGGTCATGTGCTTGATTAAATGAAATTTGCATGTCGCATGTGTGTGCAAATAGTTTAAACGAATCAACAGTTAGATCAGTCATTGGAAAATATGTGGAACAACCATCAAGACAGTTACCCAATACACGCAATAGTAAAAATACAAATTAAATATTCTGTATGTCTTCATTTATTTTGATAATCGAAGTTTTATTTTATGTATTTATTTTTCCCTAAATAAGTTATTACTAAAGTTTTGATTTGTATGAAATATGTCTATTATGAGCATTTTCTAATTTTCCAAAGATTTCTGCAGGATGTTTTATTTGATTCTTGAAAGTAATTCGTATATAAATTTTATGGCAAATATTTTTCATTTTTTCTACCTTCATATAAGAAGTTTAACATTAAAAATCGGAGAAAATATTAAGTGAAGATGCAATTTTAAGAATGAGAATTGTACGCACTGGTCAATTAGTATAAGATTAAAAGATTAAGGAAAATATTGCTTTTAAAATATCAAAAAGAAAAGATCGAGTTGCAGGTTAAAATTGTACATCATAATGTAATTATGTACAAATCTTTTTTCTTTGTACAACTTACGCATAAATTACAAGTTTATTACGTTCGTCTAAGTTTCTGTAATTAAAATATAAAATTTTAATGTTAATCTGGATAATGAGAGTGTCTATTTGTCAAACGGGTTAATCTACCCCCGTTTGTGAGTAGGAAGTGATGTAAACGAGCACGGATCTGCGTCGTAGATCATAATTTTATTAATAAGTTAATTATTTATAATAAATTGTGTGTTAGAATATTGAAGGGGAACATGCCATTACTGATAGCGCAATTTTATCGTTTGACACAAATACGCAGCTATTTTATTGCCAGATTATAACTAACATAGTTACTGGGATTTATTCTTAGAAAACCATTACCACCATACGAATCTAAATAATGTTATTAAAATTATATTAATGTAATTTCGATATTTACTGAAGAATTCTTAGTATAAAATATATTTTATATCTTAACTCGAAAAGTTCGTATATGAAATTTAAATGTTTGCACGTGTGGACTCTTTTTATCTTCAGGTATTTTTGAATTCTGATGGAAATTTGGAAAGTATATTGAAAAACAATAGAAGTAGTTTATTTCACGCATTTTGCTATTAGTTAAGGAATCCCCCGGAAATTGGTCCAAGTATAACATTTTTTAAATTTCGCGCCATCAATTTTTGTTTCGTCGAATAAACAATGAAATTTAAATATTTAAAAATTGTTTATTATTTTTTTCCAAGTTTATTCAAGTACGAGTGCATAATTAGGTAATCGTTTAAAGCACGCAAAACAAGTTACTAAAGAAAAATCATTTTGCGTATAAAAATCACATTTTCTTCAAAGAATTCAAATGCCAAGTGTTAAAATGTTAAAAGTTATACAGATACCATTGTAACTGATTTTTTTAGTACTTATATTAAAAAGTTTGCTCCAATTTTTTTTTATATTCTCAAATAAACAGTTTGCGGTTTGAATTTTCATTAACCTTTCACCTTTTATGAACCTAATTTTCCCTTTCTAATTTTAAAGTCCAATGGTTGAATTAAATGGCCGTGCGCTCACAATTTCATGAAAGTGCATTGCATAACCGTGTAATTAATTAGCGACGTTAATCCATGTGCGAATTACCTTACCGCCCACTGCACACAATTAAAGAAAAAGTTGGAAATTTGATAGTGGCTCCGCTACGGTTTCCAATTCATGCCAGTGCGTAAAGTGACTGCGTATATTCGTGCAAATCAGTATTGGACTAATTGTATTCTTAAGTCCAAATATTGAATATGAGTGCATTGTATTCATACTCAATAATTGAGTAAAGTAAATGTACTTATTACTCTTGATGCATGACATACAGTTGAGAAAAATTTGCTCTATTGAAGAATAATGTTGCAAGAGTACTGAGTACGTTACTCTGATCAATTATCTTGTATGAATACAATGTACTTATCCTCAAAATTAGTACTAAATTACAAATTTGAAATATTCCAAAAATTTAAAAGTTATAAATATTATCAGTTTACAAATATTTTGAATTCAAATGGTTTCGAAAAATGGGAAAAAACTGAAAAGGTACTTACAAAATTGAAAAATTAGAAAATATGATTGAAGTCAGTAAATTTAAGGCCGTGTCTGCGGGCACGGTAGCGTGTACGCAATTTCAAAAATTAGGTGCACGCGAATACGACAGTGCTGATTATGATGTACGCATGTCGTGTGAACCAACTATGAAGAAGCACCTTGTATGGAAAACTTCTAGAATTTAAAGAAATTTCATCGAGTTGAGTGAATAGAAAACTGCACTAAAATGCAATTATGTAATATGAATATGCACCTGAGGTAGCCCCCCTGATTTTTTGTTTAAAAATTCCCTTCTGTTTTTCACTTTTAGATTATTTTTATTTGTTTATAAAAAAAAAATGAATTAGCTTTAGTACAAATAGATATTGGTTGCAAGCTTACAATATCTAAGTACATAAATTATTTATTTTATTAAAAGCAGCCTGTAATTATCGAAAAATCAAAACATCAACATAAATTTTATCAGTTATTTTTAATTGATTCCTAATAATTCCAAGAAATGTTTTTTTGGGATTTTGTGTTGTCCGAGAGATTCCGGGTTTTCCCAGTTGCTACGTAAACAAGCGAGGTCTGCGGCCCAGTATAAAGTTCATTTGCTGGCATCGGCAACATTCCAACTAGATAAGCTTGCGCAAAGCGACCGGCACCGTGTCCCAATTCATCTCGTTCTGTAAATATTATTGTAATAAATTCCAATCACTCAATCAATTGATCACAAAAGGCTAGCCAAACAACACAAAATATTTTTTAAGATTTCTATTTTTTTGTTAGTTACAATTTCCAAGAAATTTCAATACAAAATCATTGAAAAAACACAAAAATTTAAAAATTTTAAACCGTCTAAATGTGATGAGAATGTTCAAAAATGCTAAAAATGACACCAAAAACTCTAAATGCCACATTTGTTTATAATATCATTATAGCAAGTCCCCTGAACTACATAAAACATCTTAAGCTGGTTACACATCTGAGGCAGCGGCAAGTCGAGGCAGCGTGAGACAGGCTCGAGTTGCTTCGGCTTGTTGTAAAGAGACAATTTTTTGATCCTCGCACGAACGCGTATGCGGCATGCCTCGTCATTGATCCATGTGTCAGTTAGTTTTGCCAACAATAATTTCTTCCCATTAAAATTTTCCGTTAATTAAGAATTGCGATATTAATAAAAAATGTTAAATAAAAAGCAATTTAAAAAATATTTTCAAATAGTTTTTGTTGTTTTAGTGATATTGTTATAATTTTTTATTCTCTTTCGAACGACTTTCTTCATTTTCTAAAAATTTTCTGCAATTAAAAAAAAATGAAATTTCATAGTTTTGGAAATTTTCAGTCATTTTTAAACCATTTCTTTTTTCATATTTTTCGCAAGCAAATGTCTCGACTTCAAATATCTTTAAAAATAAAATATTTTTTTTCCGTTAACTGTACGAAAAATATAAAAGGTTGAATGTTGAGATGAAAAAGTACGAGAGCATGTATAAATTGAATTGACATGTTATGAAAAATACAAAATTAGTTACGACAAATATTCATTTAAGTAATGTAATTAGTGCAGTCACGGACAAAGGTAACTAATTACATTTTAATTCCATAGTTATCTAATTACAAGATTAAATAATTACTTTGTAATTTAATTACATTGTAGTTTTGATTAGATGAAACTGTAATTGCAATAATTCAAAACATCCAATATGTACCACTGGGTTGTCCAAATAAGTAAAAATTCAGTAGTCCAACATTGTTCAACTTTTCAATTTTCATATTTTCATTCAACTACCTTATTATATTTTAAGTTCTCTTTAAGTAATTAAGGTTTTGAACATTTTTGAAAAAAAAATCTCTTAAAAATTGTAATAATTGAAAATTTCTCTTAAAGAAAAAACAAAAATCAGAATAGGAAATGTGTTAAAAGTTTTTGAAAATCAATAAATTTTTGGCAAAAGGTTTCTTGAGAAATTGAAAAAAAGAAATAGAAAAAATTTCTTTTTAATTCTCACTACTGTTAAAACTATAAAATAAACATTCTCACAGCTCCGTAAAAATTGATTAGAAAATTTAAAAATTTTCCTGAAATTTTGCTACAATTTCCATTCCTGCCACAAGAGAATGAAAAACTATCAATGTATAAATACATCAGTCTGTGTGCGTGGTAGTTATGTAATAAAAAATAAAGTTTGCGAATTTTTCTTCATATCTATACAGATAATTTAAAAACCACCCTCGCATTAATTAAGTGTGGTTGTAATAAATTGCCAATATTTTTAATTTATATCTTTTGCTCTTCTAATTATCAATCCAGTCCGCCAGATAACTTATATTTTTATTCTGTATCAGCCGGATATGTGCTTCTTTCGCCTTGTTTTTTTCTCTGATATGAAATTGGATGTTACGGAATTAGGAGGGAGAGAGAGAAAGAGAGAGAAAAGGTCAAGCAGAAGCGCACGTGGGCAGTGGCGAACGCGCGCGATAAACTCATTCATCCAATTACATAACTAAAAATTAACGCCCGAAATGAATGGGACATTATCGGGAGTGCGCGCAGTGTCACCATCTGTGATAAATGTTATTTTTGTTTACATGTACCGTGGACAAATTCCAGATACATGTCTTTCTCATTTTTATTCAATATTAAAAAATCTACCGAAATTTATAAATTATAATTTAAATTAAATGGATATCATTGAATCCTGAATGAAATTCTTCCAATTTTTTTATATTTCAATTATTAGAATTCTACATGGCCACCTAGGGTTAATGACATGGACTGTGCTTATATTTTATTCGCTTATTTTAGACATAAAAAAGATATTTCGTATTTAAAATCAAGATTCGCGTTTTTGTAATTCTTAACATTATCGAATTTGAAGATTACGTGATACTTTTACATTTCTTGATTTTTTTTTAATCTTAAAAAACGTCGCATTTTTATATTCTGTAAGTCCATCTTTCTCTCTATCTCTGCCATAATATTTATGTATATTATTTAAAAATTTTAATAATTTTTCGATTTCTTGGTAATCTTTGAAATTTGCTTTTTGTTTATCTATCTTGATAATTTTATATATAATAGTGGTTTTCTATTACTCCGTATGATTAAATCGTGTTGGTATTTTTGCTGATTATCCCCCACCAATTCAGATTTTCTTAGCATGATTAATAATTTGGAATCGCATAAATATTATGCTCGGTGCAATTGAACGAGAGTTGTTCTTCTACACTGCACAGAAGAAAACATTAGTATGTACGTAATACAAGATATTTCATACTTTTTTAATTCTTGGTTTATTTTCTTTTCTGACACTTTTAAAAATACTTTAATCTTACCTTTTTGGTGGTGGTAGGAACTTTTTAAGAAATCTGAAATATGAATTAATTTTGTGATGTAGAAAAATGTAAATGAAAAATGATATTACGTTTTAAATAATATTTTTTTGGCGCTTGAATTATTTAAAGTATTTTGAAAGTACAACATTTCCATTGTATGTAAATATTTGGTTTCCGGGAGATCGATCTGGATATCCCTGGGTCCTTTCGTTTGATGGTCAGCAGCCATAAAACGCTGTTGTAATCATCTCCGAATCGTTTCTCTTTTATTTATTATTACGATCGAAATCGCGAGAAACGGATTTCACCTTTCGAATTTTTCAGACGCGAGACGTTTAGAATGTGCAATGCGGCAATTTACATAACAGTTGGAATACACACCATCATCGGTGTAATTACTGTTGAGGTTATAGAAAGTGTGTGCACGGGAGAATAGTCACAAACAAAAATGTTTCTAGGGCATGGCAGTTGGTAATTTCGTTCTGGAATTTTCGATTGGATCATGCCAGAAAATTGCTAATTATTTTCCCAAGTGCCTCTACGCTGATATTAACCAAAACTTGTCGATCGCGCTCTCTCTCTTTCCTTCTAATAATATTAAACAAGTTAGCTCGCGTTTGTAATTAGTTATTGCGATGACGCACACTGTCGATAAGTCCACTCGTGATGGAAATAACATCCCTATTTAATATGCTATTTTCAGAACATATTTTTACGCAATTCATAACCTCTCCAGTCACAAGAATGTCAATATAATTTTATTTATAATACAATCTAAATTATTAAATAAGTTTAAAAGATCGATAGTTTCTAAACATTAATATTTTTTGATGCTTTGAATTCAAACAGGGTTTTACTAAATTTTGATCGCCATACATTTCTGAATTGGTACCCTGCAGGTTAACTTATCTTATTTGAATCATTTTCTAAATACATGTTTTTCTTTCTGTTTGTATAGATTTGTTGTTTTGCTGTGGGTTTTTCGGGTCGTCCGAATTTATGGTGTTCCTTAAGTGGTATATTGTGATAGTGTAAAAGTGTCGCACTTGCGACGGAGAGGGGGTTCGCGGCGTGGCGGAATGGTGGCTAGCCAAAGTGTGGAAAATGACATGTACCCTGTACATACACATGTGCCCTACCATGGAGATTATTATCCAGCAGCCACTGCCGACGGAGGACACTATTATATACCACAGGATATCACTCACGGACCACATATGTGCACAGTCCACGGCGATTATGGTAATTAAGACAAAAATAACCCTAACTTCAACAAAGTCATTGTCAATACGAAATTTTTGCTTTGCTTATAAATTAGTTTTTTTGGGCATTTTGACCAGTAAACAAACAAAGATTTAATGAGTTACAACAAGTTTAGCTAGTTTAGAAAATTTGAAAATCCAAATTATTCAAAAACACTATTACAATGTAACCAATTAAATATTGTTATTAGAGCATATGTTGGTATAGTATTTAGGTTGGCATTAGCATATTGCTAGCCACCATTAAGTGCATACCACTAAACTAGAATAAAGGAAAGCAGACGTGTATAATGAGCTTGAAAATTGGTACGGCAAAACGTCGGACCTCGCTAAAAAAACTTTGACTCTTTGAGCTAAAAATAGTTTTGCATGCTCCGTTATTGAAATTTTAGCGCTAACTTCATTCATAACTTAGTTCCTTACATTTTCTATCCCTTTATCGCAACCTCTCTTTTAGGAACACATAAATATTTCATGATGTTACTTTCCTTTACTTTAGTGCAGTAGTGTAGTGTATATCGAGTCTATTGCAAAAGTCGTAAGTCAAAAACTGTTTAAATGATTAAATAAATTAATTACTTTTTTGAATTGGTGCACAAAAAACATAATAATTTTTATCTTTTGTTAGAAGCCAGTACCTCCTCCTCGTAGGCAACCGAATTATTACAATTGCCGCTAAATCTCACTACGTTCGTTCAAATGACCCAAACATAAACATAGTAGACTCGTGAGATTCTCCAGAATCTAAGAATATTTCCAAAATAATTAGATTACGATATTTTACAAGTAAGGGGAAAGACATTTTGGTGCGAAAAAACAGTTGGCTGAATTTTTAATGTTCGCGAGTTATTCTATTTTAAGGTTTCCCCTAAATTGATTTTAAGATTATGTTTTGTTTTCATCAAAGAAATAAAGCAAACATAAAATACGTCATAATTGGTCAAAAATTCAGCCAAATATAGATTTTTTGGTATAAAATGCGTATTTGCCTACCATGCGCCGATATATTATAGCACCAAGAGAAAAACAAAGAACATCATGCAAAATTTTCAGATTTCTCATTGAATACTATTTGTAAGGTACATACAAAATTTGTAAAATGACATTCTTTTTCTATGTGAACATCTCCTGCTCAAAGCGAAAAAAAAATTTATTTTTTATATCTTTCCATAATTCTTTGTTGTGGTCGGCTTTAATTATCAGGCAAGTTATTTTAAAAGGCAAGAAAGATAACAAATTGACCTTTCCCGAGTAATTTGCTATATTTATTTGGATAAGGTATGTTTTACACAACTGTTGGGAGAGTTGCTTCTAGATAACCAATAAAGTTAGATTGATTCAATCACATTGAGCCTCACTTCTTTGAAAGCTCCTTTTGAAACTTCTACAAACATCCATGAATTTGCTTGTTTGTTAGGATACCAGTTTTGTATCTTTAAATAGGCTAAGATTCACTAATATATTTTTAACTTACCAAACAACAGACTTTTTTTTTGGTTCACTGTTTTTTTCCAATATTCTGACTAGTGTCTGTAATGTAATCGTTTCTATTAGGCTAACGTCTTAGACAATGCAGTATCAAGCTTCTTTAAATTTAATATTAAAGAGAAACCGTTTGCACCAATGGCACACACTGCAGAACATTTTTCATCCTACTTTTCAATCATCAACCACAGATAGCGATCAGTACATTCATTCAAATTTAATTAACCAACAAGTTAATGATAAAAGATTATTACCTATTTGAACAATTGAATAGATAATGAAGTTTAAAAGTTAAAAAAATAAAAGATATAAATTAATTTAAAAAATTATTTAGTTTACAGTTTTCCCCCCTTTTTTTAATTCACTTCATTCATTACTCAGTAAATCCAAAACTATCCAGAAACATTCTCCTTCCTTTGTGCAGCTGTCTTTCTTTGCACTCTTGATATATAAACAACTACCGTAAAATATCGAATATAATACGCAAGTTTTTTACTAATTTTCGCACGGAAAAAAAACTGGGTACGTATTATATTCGAGATGTTACGGTATTTTCCTATCTTTATTTATTCTTGAGATCTTTCAAATGCTAATAACTTATATTTACTATTTAAAACTTCATTTGAGATTAATGATTTTCCGATCGGGCTTAGATATATTTCTACCTCATTAAATAAATAAATAATGAATTAATGGGAATTCATTTATTTATTTATTTGTCTTAAATTAATTAATTGGCATGAATTAGCCAAGATTTTTATATATAAACATTATTTTTGCTTTGTTATTATTTGGGATGCTAATCTAAATACTGAACCCACTTAGCTCTCATCACTATCTCCAATTGATTACGTAATACTAATAAACAAAATAATATTATTTCGTGGAAATTTGATTTTTATATAATTTATTAGTTGTTTATGTAACAAGGGTGTAAAATGACAGTTTATTTCCTGAACATTAGTTTGTTGGCTCGAGTCGAAGGTGAGACGAACAATGATACGAAGAAAATAAAATATATTGCGTTACATACTTCAAAAATAATAGTATATTACATAATATGAGTTATAAGGGGAATTTTATCTTCAATAAAAGTGAAGTATGATTAGCATAGTAGCAGGTTCGTAATTTCATGAAAGTATATTTACTTTACAATTCAAGTTACACATTTTAACTTAAAAAATTCATTCGTAGTCGCATCATAACAAATTTCGTAAAAAGGCAATTTCCGGCAAAACCGGAAGTACTATCTGGCCCAAAAACTATTCAGTTCTTCAAATAGTGATTTCAAATTTATGGTGAAAATTCAATTCAATTCGATTGAGGTTTTCGGTTGGCCTCTAGAGCGTTCACAAAAAACAGGTCTTTGTAATTTCCTCAAAAACCGGAAGTGCGTTTTTTAATATTTGGACATTTTGGTGTTTTTGACATATTTTAGTATGAAATCTTACTACCATATGTAAATTGCGTTATAAAAATGGCGAGAATTCTTTTTTCCTAGGCATTATAGAGGAATTGTGGTGAATTTGGTTTTCTTTTAATTTTGATGTCATTTTAAAATTTGACATTTTCATGTTCGGCACTAGATATTTTGTCTCAGAGTTCTTCTACTTTACTTTGAAGATCGTTTTGGCACTGCACTTGAACACTCTAAACTGGTTTAAAACTGAATATAGAATTTTTTAAATTGCTCGTTTTGTATTGTTTTCGCAATAAAAAGCAAGAATCGCATTCCACGTATTATGTTTCCAAGAAAACTTTCATTTTTTTTATTAAACAGGTAAGAATGAGAATTACTCGATTACGCCGACATTTTTTATCCATTGCTAGTTTTTACATACTTTTTGATTATTTGTTTCGCCTTCATTTGCATTTCAATTTTAAATGTCAATGCCAAATCACAAGAAATCATAAGTGTGAGGAGGCTCTCGCTGGCTATCTTCTCTGTTGCTAACGATCTCAACTTGAAAGGAAAATTCGACGAAAATATTTTGTTTAAAAAGGTAAATCAAAAGGTCACATTTTATATAGACGGTTTCAAAGCTACATCTCGTAATATCTATTTGTTTTATTTATTCCAGGACAAAATTTATTACCACAACATATATATTTTTCTGCGAGTAATTTATATTGAAAATTCCATTTTCTGGCATAGTTTCGATATTAAAATATATAACCCCAAGAATTTGCCATAATACCCTTATCAATACTATTTTTTTTACTTCGGGCCTTTTTTGTCATTTTTAAAATGAATATTAAAATTATTAAAAATAATTATTTATGACTTGTCAAAATTACACTTTTCTTTATAATAATAATTTAACTTAATCACGTTTTAAATTATTTTGCTTTTATGTTTACGCGAATTTTATGTTTGACAATTTATTGGTTAAATTTTACTACTGCCAATCTCGAAACACTACATTCCACTAATTTTGTTTCGATACGCAAATGACTAGTTCACAACTAATTTGGACATCGAAAAAAATTTATTTCAACATCAAAGAAAAAAAAAATTTCGATTTAACAGATTTTTAAATTTTTGGACCCTTAAAATTTTCGACATTTAAATGTTTTGTAAATTTTTCGATATTTAAAATTTTCAGGTTTTCCAATATGTTGAAGCTTTTTTTAAGATCTTTTGCAATTTTTCATAAAATCAAAAAATAAACAAGTAGTCATTAATGTAAATAAAAAAGTCTTCTTCCGCCATAGTAACCGAGTTACTTTTTTTCTGCTTGGCCTTGTTTTAACATAAAGCAAAATGCTTTTATTTTATAATTGACCAAAAATATTACAATAGAAAATAAAAAGCTTTTTAATTGTAAATATTTTTGACAGAACAAATGTGTTTATTCATTTTAAAGAAAAATATTTTGATTGAAACCAATTTTCCTATTCATTGATTTCTTGTATCAGGTATTGTTCAACACACTATAAGTACTATGTTAAAATTACAAAAAAAAATAATAATAATAAGTTATCAAAATCATACCAATTAAATTTAAAGAAATATGAGGTTAAACTATCAAACAATTATTCACAAATCAATAAAAAAACTCGCTGATTAATTTTATTATAATTATGGATAAACTTTTTTTCTAATAATAACTTCGTTAAAATTGCGAATGTATTAAAAATGACAGAAAACATTGAAAATGACAAAGTGACAGAGAATTAAAAATTGTTATAAGGAACCAATTATATGATAACGATGTATGAAAGGCAAAAAAGCGTTGTTGTGTTAAAGTCACTAGATTTATAAAGTACCGCAGTTTGGTCGCCATTTTGGGGCAAGAAAATGGGACGAAATTTAAATTTATTTTAGTTACGATGTGACAATTTGCAATTTTGTTAATTTATTTGAAATATCGTGGAATTTTGTCAATACGTGCACGCAGTGTTGCCAGATCTGAATGCGGATATTATGGTATACAGTAGTCAAAATTAATGAATTATCTTTAATTTAACTAAAAATTATGGTACGCTATCGTAGGTTTTAATAAATTATAAAGAAAAAATATTTATACCATAGATTTTGATTACGGTAGAGACAATTTTATACACGTACGCAACAGTAGACAGTCCCAAAATTATGGTACAATTCCATAATTATGGTACGTCTGGCAACATTACATACACGTAAATGGGAGCCATCTTGGAACAAAATTCAAATATTAGCGACGAAGCAATTGCGCTACTTTATAAATCTAGTGGTTTAGTAAAACAATGTTGTGTAGTTTCACTTATCCATGGTTAACTATATCTATAATCATGTATATTTTCATTTTGAAAACAAGCCAAAATTTAGAAATTGAAAAAGCGACCTTTAGTTCGGTAAAGTAACGTCCAGTGCTATTATAAATGAAATCACGAGTGAAATAAAGCCGCCTGAATAGGAAGAAAGTAAACAGAGAATAGCTACGGACGAGAAATCTGATCATATTGAGGCTGTAATGTCAGTCGTGACAGATAAGTGAGCGGCATACTAGCAATTTGGATTCCATCATTGATGTTGAAATTATTAACATAATTGAAGAAGTAATGGATATTCTTGATAAAAACAACAGAACAAAATTGCTAATAAGTGAAGGATATAGATGTAAGGAAGTCAAAAGAGATCAAATCTGCAAACAAAGATGGTGATACTGATAAATCGACTACGCGAAAAGTTAAAACTAGCAAAATCTTACTGGAAAATATTACGGTAGTATTTTTACCGTTTAAAGATTCTCAAAAAACCCATTTACTTAAAATATCTGCTCCTTTCCTTTGAAAGAACAAATTTTTTCTTTCCTTATACTCATAACTAAGGCTCCTGCTACTGCATTTCCAATTCTTGGTGTACTTGATAATATCACACCTCTAGAAGCTATGTATATTAAAATGTTTATGGTGTGCAACAATTGTCCTAAGAACAGATTTCAATTATTCCATCATTAATTAATTAACAATCCAGCAATAATTCCTCAAATATAAAACAAAGTTTTGTACAAAGGGACACACCGAATCAAATTGCCCCACGTTTTGCAAAATAGAGAGATAAATAACTACCTCCAATAAGGTCCAAACAAATGTCAACAATTAAAAAATGGTAAAGTAAAAATTCAATATATCAATTCTTTAATTTATATTTTAAAGCCAGATTTTTTTAATAGTATAGCGATTTTCCATTTATAGAAACTGTATTTGATCTTGAATATAACACTTTTTATTTGACTCTTATCTTCATAATTAACCAAGATTTACCATTAAATATGTTATGACGTTGATCGCAGATGAAGTGATAACCAAGTTTTATTTTCTAAAAAATAACATTGTGATTTTGACGTTGATCGCGAACGAAACGTTTGCGCAGTACGGCATAAAAAGATCGAGTGCAGGCCATTTCAGATTTTTTTAATAATATCTAATTAAAGATCAACTAATTTACATTATGATCGAATACATATTTTACTATTTCATTAATACAAAGAAAGCGAGTGAATCCCACTCCAGATTTTTAAATTTCTTTTTAGTTTATTCTAAATGAAATATTTGTGATAGAAATATTGATAAATACTTTCTTGAGGAATATTAAGTTTTTTGTTTTTTATTTTTTTTTATTTACACCTAGCGATTATCCTTAAAATTAAAATTTAATTTAATATATTTCAACAAATTATTTTTAATACATCAATATTTTTTTTATATTAAATACTCTAAAGGTTTATAACTGATGTTCTAGTTGTTTCATTTTGTATCTAAAATTAGTTTTGTGTCGGATTTAGTGGGCGTTGTAACTTGATAAAGTCCATATGTAAAAAGTAGCTAATGATATTGTTGAGTGTAGCGATTTAATTCAGACCAATTATATCTTGGAATTTGAGTCGGGCAAGTGTGCAAAAGCAGATTTTTATGATTAATCATACATATATTTAGATTTGTTTTCCAATAAATTTCTATTTGAATTTTTGAAATTTTATTTTAATTTTCATAAATCAAGCAAAAAACAAATCATGTCATAAACGAACGAACGTCGAATGCTTATGGTGAATTATCAGTTACTTGGCAGATATTTTAATAGGCCTGCCAAAGTAACTAAGTGTATAAAATGAAAAAATTATAAAGAAATGCTAAATGACCAATAAAGATTTTAAATATGTCCGTTTTCTAATCTACACATTGATATAAATAACAAGAGGATTTTGAAAAAATTTTGTTTTCATCTTCTTTGTACGAATGAGATATAGTTAAAAAGAAGAGGCAGACCAATTGAAACCTCAAAATATTCCCGTGTTATCTCCAAAACATTTCCTTATGAAAACTTGTATTTTTTTTTCAGAGATTGACATACCACCCTGTAACAAAGTTATAAGACGCACCTTTTTATTATAAAAATTGTTTTAAGTTGTTTGAATATTGAGCATGTTGTGTGTGCGAAGTTCTGATATCACATACTAAAAATAGTAGGCCGAGTAAGCGCACTCGAAAAATAAACGAAAAGTTATTTTGGGGTGAACAAACTTGGGCGCGTGGTAGGTGATGCAAATATTGCGGAAGTGCGAAAGCTCCAATAACAATAAAGATAAACACCGATTTTGCGTCGTCCCCAAAAGGCAGTGCCTATCGCTAAAAATAAAATTAAAAGATATAATTAACACTATGCTCTCTAGTTGGAGGATGCGGCGATTCCCCCAACATTCCACAAATAGATGCCCGGATGTGGGAAACCCCTACGCTATTCGAACCGTCAATTTGTTTACAAACAATATACAAGCACACCTATATATTTTAAAGATTAAAAGAAAATGCCTCAAAAAGACCCCAAAATATTTCCCATGAATTTGAAAAAAAGAAAATAATAACATCCACGGAACTTCAAACATAATGCCGAAAATATATTTACTTTTTAGTAAATTAATAGCCGTAAAACTAATTATACGTAAGTAGATATAAAATACATTTTAATTTTTATACAGTAAGTAGTTGATTGTTTTATAATTAATAAAAAGTGCAAAATAATACACGAAGTATGCAAAATCAACAAATAAAAGAATAACTGGACATGTATTTTTTATTTTGTTAATGATAAAGTGAAAAAGACAAAATATTTTTCAGTGAAATTGTTGCAATTTAATTTTTAATTGATTAATTTTTGTTTATTTTTGGCGTTTTAGTTTTTCTTTTTTAATAAAGTATGTCATTCGAATTTGATTTCTTGAAGAAAGTTTGTTATTTCTATTTGTATGTACATGTCACAAGTCCTGCTCTGATAAGTGCGTGTCCAATCAGTGATGCAAGTTGCTTATTAACGTTCATGGTAACGAAAATAGAAATGAATTTGTTTTTCATATGAAGAAGTGTCCGTGTTGGATGACTTGGGAACAGAAGCAGAGTAGAAGGTCAACATCTGATGGGGACAACGGCATGAATGTGCACGCCGGTATCAAGGCCGGTCGCCAGTCGGTGTTCGTACTCAGGTGACCATTACTTGACCACTCTGACTCATGCCACATCCAGACCGAGCCAACTAATTCCAATTCGATTAAATATCAGGGGGCCCTGACTAACAAAATTTTTCCAAACTGACTACAAAATAAATATTAATATTTCTTGTAAAAGATTGTGCGTACAAAAGTTCATTGATCTTTTTTTTTCTATACTACGCGAGCCCGCGACAAATCGCGTGGGAGACCTTGCCAAAAAGTTGACAGCAAAAAAAAATTTGTTGAACTGGCGAACTCACGAGGCGCTACCCATTTGAGGCACCCGATGTACGGTGCTTGTTGCAAGAGCGGAGTACATTGAACCAATTAGTGCGAACGATGACGACAAATAACAACTACCCGCATCCAAGTGAGTTAGGTGAAAACGACATACGACTCATACGGGAAAATCTAGAAAAAACAACCACGGCATTCTAGTACGCACATTTTACAACAAAAATTAATCAACCTTAAATTGCATAGGTTCTTAAACAAGAAATATACATTTGCTTAAAATTTTTTATGTTATACATTTGATTTTAAAAATATATTAAAATTCTGCTTGTATTCTTTAAATGTAATACCTTTTTAAGCGGATCAGTTTAGATTTCTTTTTCGAGTAAATGCGGCAATAAGCTTCTAAACGTAGGTTTACTACACCTCAATAATTCTCCAGTTTCAACTTGATCAAATCGCTTTAGATTGATCATTGGATTTAGTTTATTGAAATATTAATATTGTTACTAGCAATAACAAATAATCTTAGACATATTTCTGAAAGTAGTACATTATAATTTAATTATGTATTTTACATGTAAATTCCATTAACGCTCGGTTAGAAGCATAAGGTTTTTAATGCCGACGATTAAAACATCGAAAGGCAATAGCTGCTGAATCGTATATTGTACTAAAAATAAATAATTAAACTGCCTATTTTTTCGTATCTGATATTTTCATAACCAATAAATATGTAATTTAAAGATTTACGGGTTTTGTAGTAAATTTATGCCATAAAGTTGAGATGGACATCCATGTATATTTTAGTTTGTTAATTAACTAAGATGGATTTATAAGTAAAATTTGCCGTATTATAATATGAAATTTAACGTATGACTCCCCGTAGTGTAAATATAGTGGTATAATTATTTTATATTTCTAGTATTATAAGTGAATATAGGATTAAAAGTTAAAGAAATAGAAATTCTAATTATTTTTAGAATTAAAAATACTTTTCATAATTAGTTAATCTCGTCAAATCAAGGATTATACTATCTTTTTAAAGCAAATAAAGAGTTTTGATTTAATAGAAACTCTTCTAACCTCAAAGTGGTATAATAAGCAGATATCGTTTAAAGAGCAGTGCATAAAATTTTTTGTGCGAAGTGCCGGACTCAAACCCCGAATTCCGATGGTTAAAACGCCAATAAGCTCTTTATGACTTAATTAAAAAAATTTCCGTGGATACTGAAAGATAATACCATCTATATTTCAATTCCAATAGCAACCCTAGTTATATTTATCTACTTGTCGAGATTTTTTAAAATTTCAGTTTTTCCTAAAAAAAAATATGATGATCCAAAAGTCGTAGGTTCGATCTCCAGAATGCAGTTAATTTTTTACCGAAGAAAAATTTAAAAACATGCATGCCTTTTTCTCTTATAAAGAAGTTAAACCGTAGACCCCGTGTTATTATGATTTTAAAAATCCAATACTAAAAGTGAAATAACACCATCGTCAAATGTGTACGAATACAGACTTCAAAAGGAAGTTCAAGACTGCGTTTGAAATTAGCTGACATTTGTACACATTTGGCGATGGTATAATGCGAGATCAGATTGGGCTAACTTCTAGTGGGGTATGCATATAACATGACAGCAACAATATATTCCCAATCCTATTTACTTATGAACATTTGTAATTAGAACTGCCAAATCCATTGCTGATATGGAAGCTTATTGCAATCTTGTCTAGATATAGTAATAATCTCATGTCTTAATAATAATTGCATTTTAATACGAACTAATTATTTAGCATATAGATATAGGAAAATGTGCTCCAACAATATGTTTGGGATTAACTTTAATTAAATTGAATTGGTAGCAAAATCACGAAAGGCTTCGTCTGCACTTAACGTTTTATCGTTGATCATGTCAAATTTGTGAAACAAAGAGTTACGTAAGTTGGCATGAACTGAATAAGGTTTGACAAACTCGTAAAAAACTGATGAGCTGAAGCATTGTGTACAAGCAAGACGACCAGCAAGTCTGTGTGTATAGACATTAGATTGCTCTCGGAGACGCTGAAGATTACAGCTGTTATATAATAAAAATAAAAAACTTTTGTGGTCGTCAAAATATATAACAACCTTTCTTTTTTAAAAGAATTGTTGTACGGCCCAAAGCATTACAAATGAATTAATTTATATTTTTGTTTGGTAATTTTATTTATATTGTTGTTTAAAGAATGCTACTTCATATTTTATTTAAAAAGTTGTTTTTTTTTTCGATTGATATTTTCTGGTAAGCAGGTTATTTAGATTGTCATCCACGATCTTAAAATTTCCCTCGTTTTGCAGTGTGGTAGTACTGCTAACAGTTCCTAGATTTTCCTCAAAGACAATTTCGGAGCAACTGCGCGGAAGAATAGACGAAAGACTGAGCAAAATTTTGAGTCTTGTAATCGCACGGCATGTGTCAATCAAGATCATATATGACAGACAACAAAACGTTACGTGTACACAGGGCTTAAGACCTAACTCAACTTATTATATTATTGCGCCACTTACAGCACAATAGTTTTAACAGATAAATTTGATTCAAATTTCTCCTTTTTTTTCAGGTCCGGTGACAGTGCCAATGGTGTCCACAAATTCATCGCCGCCTATTGCCATGCCCGTTCAAGTACCACATGGACATGTAGTTCAACAAATTGTGGATGAAAGTGGTACATTAAGACATGTGATTCTCTCTCCGCAGCACCATGCGGGACTCCTACCAATTTCTTCACATAGTCAACCGCATTTTGTAAGTAATTCAACAATTTAATCCAATAATTAAGAGCTTTGAACTTTTTGGTTGAATATATTAAATTAGGATTAAGTGTAAATAAAACTCACGGTTTTTGGTCCATTTGATCCGTACCAGTGCCACATATTAAGTTTTTTACAACTATTTTTTTTTTCTCTTGGAAGTAGAAGAGTAAATTCAAAGTAGATTGAATTTTAACTGTATTAGCTTTCCGTTTTCAATATTAATTCTCAAAAAATTGGCAAATGAAGTTTATATTATTTTAAAGCTTTGAAAAACTTTGGCCCTGATGATAGCCGAATGATATCCAGCGAAACGTCGTTTTTTTTTTAATCCAAAATTTATCTTGAAGCTTTATACGTTTTCTTTTATTTTGCTTAATAGATAAGAGACCTGCCTTCTTTATTTTATAAATTGAAGCTTTTAAAATATTCATTTTTTACACTCAGGCTTGACATTTACTATGATCCATATTTTTTACATCGCACTCATCCACAGGTATTAAGTCGTATCAGTTTCTTCTACTTAATTGCTGCAATTATCCATTTAAGCTGCAAACTGACAATATCTTAGAAAAAGTTGAATTTTTTATGGATATGCAAATTCCATTAATCTGTCTGTATTCAAGTTCAAAATAGCTATTGTAATGAATGTTAACTGTAGTTAAAAGCTAATTTTTGTTTTAGTAAAAAATGTTTTGACATTTGTGTACTGCACACAGCTCCCAAATCTTTTCAAAATCAAAAATATTCCACCTATCAGACACAGTTAACAGTACCGTGCATTATAATACGATTTATTTCTTTTTCTCTCCTTTTTTTTTTTGAAAGGTCAGTTGTACTATTAAAAGCGAATTAGAGAGTGCCAAGCGCGCGCCCGCTCCATTCCTGTAGTGATAGTCAGTTCTTATCGCTCATTTCCTTAAATTAAAACTTGATGTCGCACAAAAAAATTTAATCAAACAATAAAGCTGGAGAAAGGAATTTTAATAGCCAACCTTGACTTGCACGAATTATTCCTTAATACATCTAATGAAATTAGTTACATTTTCATTTGAATTGCTTTTCAAGCTTATTCTTTAAAAATAAGTATATTTCCTTACAAAAGATTATTTCATGAGCGTATGTTTGGTTTTAAAACTGAAGCGAAGCGCCTATTAACAATAGTGGTCTCACTTTTCTCTCAATGCTCTAATGAGTAATATGAAAGCGCCCTTAAAGATTTCAAAGAAAAATGATTAAAAATAAATTGTCAATGATTTGTTTGAATTAAGAAAAGACAGTTTTTTCGCACCCATTCCTATATATGTATATTCTTGATTTATTCTGAATACTGGCTGTTTGGACTCAATAAGCATACAACATTGGTAGCTTATATTATTATCGAGAGAATTTATTTAACTTTCAAATGTTGAAATTGAATTTGAATTATTACAATTTTAAAGTTGAAGCTGTAGTTGTTTGTGTCCTATATATTCGTCGTTCGGCCTTGAACTTGGATAAAAACGGGCACTAAAATATGTCTAGAATTCATTTTAAAAATAGTACACGCGCGCCCTGCCCCATTAATTATAGTGGGACATGAGACACGAACTCAGTCTTTCGTTCTCATCAGCAGCAACAGTGTGTTTCTGTACCAACTATGTTTCACACCTACACAAAGAACATATAAGGGTGTACAATGGACATACGATTTCAATGCGACAAGTAGAAAAAAGGAACCTCCATAACTTTTTTTTTTCGTCCATTTCCAGGAATACAATTATGATAACAAATTATCCTTTTTGCATTTTTTATTAATTTTTGATTTCATTAAAATTTCGATTGAAATTATTCTATACTACATTGTAGGTAAAACAATTCTGTTATTTATATATTTGAGATCATTGATCTGTAATATTACAGAAATATTTATAACTACAGATGAATCAATGGATTTTTGTGAGCACATTATAGGTTTACGAAACTAGAAGTCATAATAAAATATAGCTTTATTTTTGTCGATGACAAATTAATGGTTAGAATTGAAAACGTGGGCTTTGAAATTCTAAACAAAAAACAGAATTTAGCATCGCGTTATACGGGCTTTAAGTCCTTATTGCACCATACTTAATTTTATAATTTAAATGTAAATTTTCATAAAAAACTTGTTTACAAAATTTCATATTTTTTTTCTAAAATTCACACAAACTAGATTTTCCTGTTTTACACTTATGCCAAATTTGGCAATAAATTTAACTACAAATAGGGCCAACTTTTTGCGAGTTTTCAATGAATTATTGGTACCGTTGGTGAATTGGCAAGATCCGTTTATTTTTTTTTTTTAATTTTTTAACCATTCACTTGGACATATATACAAAAGAAAAATGGTTAAGTAACGTATGACAATAACATAAGTCGATTATTTACATGACATTTTCTAAACTTTATGTTATATTATACAACAATGACCTATTTCTGTACGCCGCATTCACTAAAATAAAGTCAATATTATTGTACACTTGAAGAAAATAGTTCTTGGAATCATTAGGTCTGAAACAGACCTCGCACTCGTGAAACAGTTTCAGGTCGTACGATTCGCAAATGATTTTAGAACAACAATCGTACAAATTAAAATTTAAACTGAATGTTCTTTAAATTATAAAAAGGGTCAGCGTGGGTCAATGACTCCATCAAACAAACACATATTTATATACATACTTAGTAACTATTAAAAAAGGAATTCTTATTTTAATGTAGTTATAATTTTTAAAGATACTAGATTCATTCAGATTTGAAAGTAAACAAAGGTTTCAAAATTTTGTATTTTGAAATCCATTGAATTTGGGTTTATCAAAAGTTTCTTGTTTTGATCTCTACTATCACTTGCCAAGATGTGGAAAGTTTTTTTTTTATATGTAAATGTGGATTTACTAAATATTATGGCCTCAGTATAGTATCCTTCTATAATATATCTTCAATTTTTCCTATTAGCATCTAAAAATTTCAATATTACATATTTTGGTTCATCTGAAAAATATTTATTTTCGTTTTTTAATCATTTAAATTATATTCTATTGTTTGAAAAGAAGGTCCATCTGCCTTAAATAAATATTTTAATTAGACTTGAATTTATTTGCTATTCATAAATGTCATGCAACTGAAAATGTCAAGTTCTGGTTTTGTTTTCTGTGTGGATGGGTTAATAAATTACGTGAAAGTCTTATTGTAGATTTGGCAAATAGTCAGCAGTTAATAATTCCATAACTCGGTCGAGTGATTACGTCCTGTCGAATAATTCTCTCCTGTTATAAGTAGAAGAGAAGCCGGTCGGTAGTTGTTTGTCATTGCGTAAAGCCAAATGCTGTTTCATCTATATGCAAATGCAAGTGGGAATTTACTTTGGCTGCGAGCGTGATTCACTCGATTGTCATTCCGGGGACAAGTAGGGGCAAATTTCCGAGTCGATTAGCTTTTGTTTATTAGGAAATTAGTGAGTGAATAATTGACCTACTTCACGGTGGTCATAAGATACCGATAGGGATGCTTGTTGGTGGAAATGGAAATGTCTTGGAAGAATTGGCGCGGGTCCAGTTTAACGGATATACTTCAAGGTGGCCACTGTCACATTTTTTAGTGTTCTACGAAGGCGGCCTTTAGAAACTAGGTGCGCGCATATTTCTTGCCTTAGGTAATCCCCCTATTGTGGAAACACCGAAAAATTCCAGGAGGTATTTGGATTCTTGCCTTATGAATTCTATAAAAAAATAAGCCCATTATAAATAGGTTACAAACAGATTAAACTGAAAAATACATGTTTTAGAATTCTGTCATTTAAGCCTACAACATAAATGGTTTTCTTGCTCTACTGTAAAGTTGATGACGACATATTGATTAGTAATTTGAACTACAATAAGTGTAAATTTTGATGTAGATTAATAATAAAATCATCGCAAAAGTTCCTACTAAATGAAATTAAAAATCAAAAGGTATACACAAACAAAATTCGAACAAATCCATGGTTTTAAAATTTGATTAGTTCAGGTGGGTCATCTGTCAATATATGACAGGATAGTTGCAGTAAAATCTGGTTATTATCCAGCTATTATTTCGAATTGTTACATTATTAAACTAAACAAAATAATAAGTTTCAAAAAACAATCAAAGTTACTAGAAATCTTTACTTATGATGAAGAAATGGAAATCAATTATAATAAATATTCCCACTTTATTTACTCTTCTTCTCGATTCATTTAGCTGTAATGACTTTATCAAGCGCACAATTTAGTGCAAGAAGAAAAGGAAATATAGCGACAATAAAAAGTGCCTGGTATGTTCTAGAAAAGCTCATACTATGATTTAAAATTGCAATGAAAACATAATTGGCATTTCCATTAATTATTATCTGATACAATGTCTGGAATTTGAATTATTTTTCTTTTATTTTTTGGGTGAAGGGCACGAGGTGTTTCCTTCCTGTTTAAGCAAGTCAGATTTTAATCCGTGCATCGTCCGTTACTTCCGGCCCTTTAATAGTAACACATCCTTCTCAAGTATGGAAATATACTGTGCCAGTTTCTGGTCCGATAGGCGCTGGCCATCTTGGAATTCAAGAAGGTCGCGCCCGTTGCATTCTCTTTTTGTTGTAATCCCCGATATTCCTTCGCACGAACGCACAAAATGGTAAAAGAACGTGCGCACTTGCCAGATATAAAAGCACGGGTTTATTATTTGTTTGTCTATAGGATGGAAATGCTGGGGGTGTTTTCCTAGGGTGGGAAAGAGATGGAATTAGATTCGTGTGTGTTTGTGAGCGCGAGCGTGCGAACAGCGCTTCTTCACACACAGAAAAGAGAAGAGAGCACTGCAATGGGAACATTCTTCGCTGTGTGCCTCCGGGCAATAATGCGCTGGTCAATCACCTCAAAACCGTCTGACTTTCTTACTTTGGTATTGAGGATCTTGGAATTTATAAATGGACACGCGCGCTCGCGCGCGCACTATCTGGATCACGTAAATTCCAATATAATTTTTGTGCTAATTTGGTTGCATAAAATGTGAACAATAAATTTTTAAAAATTGAATAGATAAAATAATCATTAACATAAATAAAAATTTATGTATGCTGAAACTAGTAAAAAGCAACATTTATATTATTACAAAAGGCCTCAGATAAGTTGAGAAGAGTGGGCTGTGAAAGGTTTATGATTTAGTTGATGTTAGAGACTTATATATAATTTTATTTTTTCTTGTTCCAGTCCATATTATAGCATATACATACATATATAATATAATAATAATAATATATGTATGTATACCCATTTTGGTACATAAAAAATAAATTTTTAATTTCTATTTTCTTGATGGAGGCAAAATTTATATTCAAATATGCCTCAATTACATATTATCTATTTAATTAATTCCGCAAATTTTTCGACCATTTGGAAAAATTCGTCTTTAAAAATAAAAATTCTTTTAAATGTGGTTTTGGTGCAAATATAAACCAGAAACTTGACCTTAAATTTCAGGAGATAGGGAGCATGATATGGGTTCTAGATGTCGTGTGCTGGGGATGTTTAAAAGGAAAAAATCTCACTCCATGCTCAATAGCACCACCATGATGAAGAGAGAGAGAGAGAGGTGCCAGTGTGGTGATTGAATTGCCATTTGATTTTTCGTTAACAAAGACATTAAAGATTTAGTGACATTTTTTCCCGACTACAATTAGAATTTAAGGATGTTACCCATGCGGATATTTAGGCCAAAAATTTCGTAGTGATCATGAAACTGTTGAAAACCTAAATCATAAACGTTAGCCGCATTCGAACATCATTGGTGGTAACATTCTGTTACAGCTGGCCAACATTTTGCTATTGAAGAAAATGTATTAGTGATTAACACAATTCTTTCACAAAAGCAAATCAAAATTAATCGAACACAAATGCAATTGTTTCTAAAGTTTTAACAATCGCACCTAAGTAAATTTTCGTTGTTTACAACTGATTAGCTATTCTGCAATCGGGTCGTCGATAAAATTCGCTGGGTACTCTCCTTGCAGACATATTTTATTGATGTGCCTTTCACATTTTTGGACCATTTTAAGGAGCGGTTAGAACAATTTTGTTTTGACAATGGTTAATACGTTATCTTGAAAAAGTACATCGAGTTTGAGTCATTATACGCTTTTAGTTTGTTGCAACGAATTTTGAACACAGAAAACTCTTCCAGAATAACCAGAAGTGATGTTTTCCATTTCCACTGTTTCAGGAAGCAGTATATAACAGAGATCGGTCGGAATGTATCAATCTGATTCTTTGTCACAGGTTCAGATATTCTAAAATGTGACATGCTTAAAGTAACTAGTTCAGGTAGAACTTAAAATCACACAGTCCCAGTATAAATAATACAGTAGGGGGTCAAATGCATTGATCGCGTTTAGAGAAAAAGTACCCACAATTAATTTTCATGAAACATATGCTCAAATTGTTTCTTTGACTTGTTTCTCCTTCTATTAAGCTGAAAAAAGAGTTCACGAATATCCTAAATCTATCAAAGGATCATAAATATCTAAAACTGATAAAAAACAAAGAACGAAGAACAATTTTGTGCCAATATGATTTCTGACAGAGCCAATTTTATAAAAACTGTAATGTCAAAATATAAATAGTGTTTGTTTTTCAAACGATTATATCACATCGGTTAACTGTTTTATGAATTTTAGTCAGAACCTTAATAAACTAACGAAATTATCTCAAGAAGAATTTTTCAGAGAGTGATTTATTTTAATACATCAAGTTTTACTGGTTATGTTGAAAAAAGTTTTCTTGTTCTGTGTTATCACGATCCTTGACTGGTATAATAAAAGCGGTATTCGCTCTCGTTAAAGATACTTCCACAGGATGTAATTTTAGATACAGCATACATGTTACTCTTTTATAATTGTATGTAATTGCGGATGTTCATATCTCCATACGAAATTCGAGCAAACACTCGCGAAACGCAACTCCCGTCCGCTTGGAAGATGACAAAGCACGATAACACCTTCACAAATGTTTTCATTCATAAAAACCACGTGCGCGCATAATACAACACATTCATAACTAAAATCACACATGCAATAGAGGGCGCGAGTGCGCAAGGTGGGGAAAGTTTATTATTATTGTTATTATTTAACTTTCCTTATCAAATTTATGAGTATGCGCGCGCGAGCTTGGTAACCGGCATACACAAACATTACAGGTGTCTTATTGCCGAAAACATTTAATGGAATTTTGTAAACTAAATTGAAAACGAAACTCGGGGAATTTATTTGAAAAATAATACACTTATGGAATGTTGTTATTTTTGGCGAATCAGCGTATTCAGTTTTATCAGTAAATATATCAGCCACGTTATAATCGTTCATATGCCACATCAATTCCAATCAGTTCGCATATGCTAGTGTTCTAGTTTTTTAAATAAATGGACGAGAAAAAAGAAGATGGAAAGGGGGTGCGCAAAACTACGATTACCATCACTATGAAGAGTGTACAACAAACGGTAGGAAATATTTTTTTGATCAGAAATTAGAAATAAAAATCGAAAGCGTTCATTTTCGAAAGTAACATTTTCAAAATGTGCGGATTCCGTTAATAAACATTTTTCAGGTTTTTGATTTAACAATTACTTGAAGCAATTATTTTGTATTATAATTAGTTATGTAGTTGATTTCTATCATTTATTATTCAAGTACGACTAAATGAATATGCGACCATATTCACATTTCAATTTTTATGGTGGCCATAATAACTAAGGGTAATAAAGAAAAACAATAATTAATTTAAAATATTATTTAATTAGTTATGTAAAATGAAATTTTACTATAAGTTTTATCATCAAATTTTAATAATACAATATGGGAAATATAATCTTTTTCCATTAATGACATTATGAGTTGAGTTATAATTGTGCACACTAGTATCATCAGGGAAAGTACCGCATTTCAAATCTT
Source organism: Coproporus ventriculus (assembly GCA_027574865.2). Classification (NCBI taxonomy): domain Eukaryota; kingdom Metazoa; phylum Arthropoda; class Insecta; order Coleoptera; family Staphylinidae; genus Coproporus; species Coproporus ventriculus. Next base: position 12,444 of record JAODAH020005943.1, on the reverse strand, counting down.
AACTATCTCAAGTTATCAACATATGACCAAAGTTACCAGGCTTGGTAAATTTTAACTTGTTTTAACGATAATTTTGGATTTTGATGAAAAATCTAGAGAATCTAAGAAAAAAATCATGCCAAAGATTTTTAGGGCCTGAAGGTGTTCTTTGGTAAAATATTTCCTTCTTTCAAAACATTTCAAAGTTTTGATATTTTAATATTTTTTGCTGTGACACATGGTGCTACTGGTTTTTAAGAATTTTTTGATATTCTATTAATCAGTAGTTTAATTATTTTCTGAGAAGCATAATTTATAAACATGTTTATAGAATCATACGTTCAATATTTGTATTTTAAATTTGATATATCTATGAATCATTTAATTTGGTTTTTGAATTTATTTATATAAATATAAATGAGTAATAAATGTTATACATAATTAAATCTACAGCCTTTTATTATTAGGTATTAAATTTTATAAATGCGATTATAAAATTCTAGGAATTAGTAAAAGTTAACTTAACTTGGGTGTCCATATAGCGAATCTCAGTAATTGAAATACGATCAAATTTAAAAAAATAAAAGAAATCCTTTGTTACCAAGTTCTTTTAAGGCGCGATTTCTCTCCCCATAACAATAACTTATTGCAAATCTTGTTGAAATTTCAATTATTAGTGATTGCATTTTTAAGTTTTTAATTTTTCTACAATTATTTTATAATATCTAACTTTATTTAACTCTTAATTAAAAATTGCAAATTTACTTTTCAATTTGATTCCACATGCACTTTCAAAAAATTATAACTTATGCAACCAAACTTGCATTGAGGAGATGGTATGCATTAAATCCGATGCATCAAATTTTAATTTGCTAATTGAATTAAGTTCTTGAAGGTAAATCATAATATGAATAGTCCATGGTCCTTCCATATTACTTAAGAAATTTTGTGGAAAAACCATATCTCTGTATTGCGACAAAATCAGATAAAAAGCGATAATATTAAACAATTCCCCTTTTATGGAGAAACCGTTAAGAAATTTATAATTATGCATCAGTAATTGAGATCATTCTCGGAAAAGGGGCATATCATAGGTATTCTGAATAAAAAACATGAAAGATTATTAAAATTATAAATTGTGGAATTAGTGCTTTGTAAAAATAAAAGTCTTCAATAATTCTCTCCATTACTTAAGACCAGAGAATTTGAAATTATTCTACAAAATGTTAATTTTTCTTACCATCCAACTACAAAATCGGCTTATTCAGTCTCATAGAGACGACATTTGTAGCGACATCTTCCCATTACGAATCGGCCAGATATTGTTCTTATGTGATAAACAAGATATAACATCTTCCAGCAAAAATATTAAAAATAATAAATAAATGTTGCAACTTTTTGTCTCGTGTTGTTTAAATGAATTTTGCATCTTATACAAAATAACTAAAAGCAGTTTTAATTTACGACGTATATCAGAAATTGCGATGTGGAATAAATCCTCAAAAGAAAAGTTCTAGTGGAAAATGTGGGTTCTCTTAATTTAATGGGAGTGTTTTATTTTATTTTTGATGCTAGCTGCACATAGAAAACTATTACTTTATTCCCTTTTGAAGTTGTGACATTTCAAAGAAAGGTATGCTACATTATCTACCGAAGCATGTTCTACTTTATTATATAGTTTAGTGATACTTTCTTAACAAAAAAAAAAATTAAATTATTTCGAATTGACATTTTAAGTAATGTAGAATTACTCGGAAAATTGTTCGAATTTCTTTGGATCGGCACAATCAAAATTTTTTATACAGGTACATACATACCAAACAAGCTGGCGACATTGCACAGATGTGACGTCACATAGTAGTGATGACGTGCAATTAAAATTGTTTGGTATAACCTGTAGTGTTATTTCAGTCACAAAACTAAAGTTTCCACGATATAAAGTTTATTTTGGAAAATTTTAATCTTGAAGGTAAACAACAGTCTCGATCTAGCCGCTCTTCTTCTTGTCACATAAATTTAGTGAAATAGTTAATAATAAAAACTCTTGCTATACAGTTCAAATGCATATTAGAAAATACTACTACATGCGAGCTCGAAAAAGTACTCTTCATGACAATTTAAAGATTTTGCCTTAAATCGCTGTAATGCAAGAGTATCGATCTCATAATCGAACCGAACAGAATTTTAGAGGTGTGATTCTCTGTTGACAAGAAATGAACAGGCTTTGTTTTTGAAGTGGATTACCATGGAGGATGAGGAAGGACACTGTGAATCAATATTGTACGGAAACCACACAAAAATTCATTATTAATGAAGATAAAAACGGGATTTTCTCCCCAGATAGTGATGCCTGTAAGTATATTTGGGATTGCAAGGAAATTGATGAATTGAGGTGCTGAGCTCACACACGTTTTCGATATTCCCGTGATGAGTGAAACTTGATAGATTTAAACCGCTTATTTTTTATCGTTAGTGATTTTGAGAACACTTTTACTTCCGGTTTCGCGGGAAATTACTTAAACAGGTTTTATATTTCATAAAATAATACAGTATTGTTCTTTTATAGAAAATAATTTTTATTTTATTTACTTATTTCTAATACCTCTCGTTTAATTAATTTATCGTTTAAATTAACAGAGATATTAACAGTTTTAATATTCATGACGTCACTTCGGTTGGCGGAAGGATTATTATTCCGCAGTGCATTGCATCGACATTTCATTGACGTTCGCATCTGATCGGAAAGTAGAGTGGGCGCCACTCCAGATACATTTTTTTTAATACAACTACATAGTTTTATGAGAGGAATTTTTTAATTTACCAGCTAAATGATGGAAAGTTATTTAACAAAATGGATATTTATAATTACTGTTTTATTAATCTATATAATAATCTGATTTATATTTTTTATTGCAGAGCGCTGGTCCTCCAAATGGTACAAATATGCCGCCCCAACATTACCACTACCCTCAACCACCTGGTTTTCCATCAGGACCATTTTACTTTGCAAATCGACCACCTGGTGAACAACCACTCCATACACATCCTCCAGGCCATTCACCACCACCTACGATATACAAAGATGAAAGGACACAGAAGCAATATTACAAATTAAAAAAGAAACTGCAAGATAAACAAGCAAAAAGTGTAGATAGTGTTACAGGTAGAAAAGATTTAGTAAATGGAATTAGGAGGGGGAAAGACAAAGGAATGAATAGTGTGGGTACCTCTGAAGATGGTGAAGAAAGTAGCAGTGTACAGGATGACGAGGATTCATTACAGTATATTACAGAAATTTTATCATCCGTCCAGGCACCTGAGGTAAAGCTAACATTTCTTTATGATATAAAAACTAATTAATCTTATTACTAATTAGCTTTCGCAAAATAAGAACGCATAATATAGTTCGATATGTTTTCATATCCATATTCTACGAAGTTTTTGTTTCTGAAGGATGGCTTCTTTTATTGAACTTGGGATATTTTGTCGATTTTTAGTTTGGATAGTGTTCGACGTAGAGTCCCAGGCTGCCTGTTGTATAGATTTTGTAAAATTTTCAACTGATTTCGTAAATAGTTCCCAGTCAGTTTTGTTATTGCAGAGTTTACCCGGTTTACTTCTTTCAACAATTTTGCGGTCCATAGTGAACAAAGTCAACAAATTTCATCTAATTTATTAAAATATCAATAGCCAATATATGCCAGTACATCAATTGCAAATAATAAAATTAAAAATGGTCTTCAACCTAATTCGCAATACTCTTGACTATCTCTATATTACATTCAAGAACATTGCTCTGAATTGAAATCTTCAATTTCCAAACCTGCAAAAATTTAATTTTTAAGTCTTCTGAACCCCACTAATTTTGACTTTTTTTTTGCATGGCTATCTCTTCCATCGGAATCGTATGACAACATATAATTCCCATTTCTTCCATTTAGTTTAATAATCCAACTTAATAATTTTTCTTTATTTCAGGTGTCTGATTTAAGTTCACGGTGTGCCTTATTGCAATGGGCGGCTCCATTGCGTTTATCGGAAGCTTCGAGCAACGATAGTAACGAGTTAGAAATACCTGAAGCAGATTTGCGCTACGAAATCTTATTAAGTGATAAAAGTAAAGAAATGAAGTACAAGTCAATCTATAGCGGCACTTCACTTTTGTGTCGTATACAGGATTTACGTCCAGGTGTTGAATATTCTGTAAGGCTCCAAGTACATTTAGATGAATTACAAGGAACAGCATCAGATCCATTAAAATTTACTACTCCACCTTGTGAGCCTGACCAACCACATCCACCTAAACTCCTCCAACGTACCAAAAATACATTACAATTAAGGTGGAATGCACCAAACACAAATGGATCAAATATACTTCACTATATTTTAGAATATGATGAAGGAAAAGGAGGAGAGTTTGTTGAATTACATAAAACAAAAGGACACCAGCATAATTTACAAAAATTGTCTCCAGCTACATATTATCAATTCCGTTTGGCTGCTGTAAATGAAGTTGGCAAGAGTCTTTACAGTGATACAATTGGATATTACACTTCTGATGTAGCTCCACAACAACCAGACCCTCCGCATTTGGAAAAAGCTATGACAAATTCATTACATCTAACATGGCAGAAGCGATTAAAAGTTGATACATACCAGTTACAGATGAATGATCCTCACAATCGATACGGATTTATGATTGTGCATAATGGACCTGAACATAAATATACATGTATCAATTTAAAAAGATTCACTGATTATAAATTTAAGTAAGTAAAGTTTGCTTTAAACTTTATATTCTATTCCATTGACAATTTGTACATAACATGTAGTTCTAAATATTCAAATTGGAAAATATCAAAATAGCAACTGGTTAAAGAAAAAGCAGCACGACATTTATCAATCTTATAATTGGTAAAACTAGTTGGGTAACTTCACTAGAAACCAAATTAACAAACAAATAAATGACGTGCTGTATGACAATCTAATGGACCAAAATTACTTTATCAACTAAAATATCTTATTTATTTATTGCAGATTAAGGGCTCAAAATGAAGGGGGAACATCCAACTGGTCAGAAGAAGTTACATTCCAAACATTACCTGATAGGCCTAAACGGCCTTCAAAACCAATAGTCAAAGGCAGGATCCATGCACACTCCTTTAAATTGAAGTGGGAAGCTCCCAACGATACGGGTGGAGCAGAAATTTCAAAATATATTCTCGAAGTCAATTCTGGTAATTATTGTAAACTTATAATAAACCATTTGTAGCATAAACATAAAGCAATTTGAACAATTAAAATGAGATTATGATAAGCTTATATTCTAGAAACTAGACAAGCATAGGAGCTGTGTCCCACTGCTGGTATCGCTCACATAAAAGTGTAGTGAGAATGAATTTAACGCTGCACTGAAATCCATTATTTTTAAAAACATCATGTCACGTATTATAACATTACATCTATAAATCAAAATTGCAACATTTTGCTATTTTCAATTAAAATCAGAAGCAAATTTTAGATATGACATAGAAAAGTATGTTTTTAAAGAAAACACTTAGTGATATGCGACTCCAGATTAAAATCAACAATTTTAGTTCAGATTTCTCATATAATTTTGTATTTGCCCCATTCATTTGCTAGATAATCTGCTTTCCAACATAAAGTTTAGTGTTAACAATTATAAAGCAGCTTTTTAGTGCTTTTGCAGTTATGGCCTCATTTGGTTCGAACAAATAAGTGTGCACATTTCAGCATTGGAGGTCCAAAACATACAAATCTGAGCTTGGGCAATATTCTCTATACTCACATTTCAGTACTCGGTCCTCTTTTCTTCATATTCTCTATACCATAGACACTATATATATAAGATAGCTGCATTTTGAAATATTTCTTTTTACTGAACAAGTGATAAGACAGAAATCAATCAATTCTGTTATTTTTTACTTTCAGACAAGCACATTTTAAAATTTATTTCGTGTTGATTATGGGAAGTTATAGAAACGTTTAACTTTATCTATCACTCTCCACAATATAAACCTCTTAAACTAATAGAGAGCTTACATGTGCATAATTTATTGGATACATACTCTATTTTAAATTTCTTAAAATGGTTTACCATGCAATTTAAACCAGCCTTGTAGTATATTATTGCTTTCCATACACCCTGAACGGTAGCGATTATGTGCATTAGTTATAATTTAATTGCATTAAGTAGTGGAGGTAATATTTAACTTACTTTTATCTTGAAATATTTTGATCGAATAAATGTAACCCTATTACATGTTTTGTTAATTTCTTTTCTTTCTAAACTTTACATTGTAATATACACCATTTATCACTTCTATTATTTCAAAAATTCTATAAAAATAATTGTTATTTTTTGAATCCTTACAAAGATTTGAATCACTATCACCAAAAATTGTACACATTTATTCAGTATACTTTTCAAGGACCAAACCAAATTCTACGAAGCTTTGTATTATTTCTAAGAATTATGCCTAATAGTTGTTTTATTTTTTTGACTTTTATTTTTTGTCTTTTAAAAACCTCCATCGCATTAAATCGCTTGCAATCCCTTTTTTTCAGTACCTTTTACATTTTTTCTCTGGGGCATTTTCCTCTGTATATTACTTCCCGATTAAAATAATTGCAATTGTGATTTTATGTATTATATGAACTAAGTAACCACTGCTCAAGATCAACAGCAGCTATACAAATTAATAATGAATATGTTCATAATTTGAATAACAAACATGCCAATCTTACTGTAATTGAAATGTAAAAATGTAATATTTAAATTAATCAAATAAGTGTTTTGCATTTTTTCCATTTTTTCAAAAATAATAAATTTGGGTATAATTTTCTCTAGGTTATGTACTTATCAATGTGCTTAATATGAAGAATAGAATTCCTGCATTTATTTTAATTTATGTTTTTATTTTTTATTTACAGGTAGTGGTTATGAAGCAGTGTATGAAGGTACAGACACGGAAGCAATTTGTGATAAACTTACCCCAGGCACAACGTACCAATTACGTGTATCTTGTGAAAGTATTGGTGGTCGAAGTAATTACTCAGATCCCTGTACAGTTACAACGGATGCAATTAGTCCTGGTCAGTGTCCGATACCTCGTTTGCAAGGGAAAGCGAAAGCGACAAGTATAACATTAAAATTAACCGAGCCTGATTATAATGGTGGTGCCCCAGTTATTGAATACGAAGTCGAAATGATTTTTTCTAACAATAGTCGCATGCTAGTCCATAAAAGTAAAGAGCAGGAATGTATAGTGACGAATCTCCAAGCCGGCTGCGAATATAAATTCATAGCACGGGCAATAAATCGAATTGGACCTGGTCCATGGTCTGAGGAATTAATCACTACAAGCGGAGCTGCACCTCCCGAAGCTCCAATTCCTCCAATAACAACATGTAAATCTCCTTTCCATATTTTTGTTGAATGGAAAGAACCTCCTTCTAATGGAGCGAGCGTATTAGAATATCGCTTAGAAATGAGTAATAGCGATAATGAGGAACAATTCCTTTCTGTTTATCAGGGTGCATCCACATGGCACGACATTAAAAATTTAAACCCATTCTCACCTTACTATTTCCGTGTCCAGGCTTGTAATAGTGCAGGTTATGGGAATTATTCGCCAGTCTCAGCAACAATAACCCCCGCTGCTCCACCTAGTGCAATTCAAATGCCTAAGTATGAAGTGACTGCTAGAAGTATCACCTTACATTGGAACGAACCATCTTGTAATGGTTCTCCAATTACACATTATAATATTGAAATTGGGGATCAACTAATAAGCACACTGGAGGCTGTAAATGAGTATACAATAGAATCTCTACATCCAGAAACCATTTATAAAATCAAAATCCAAGGTGTTAATATTATAGGATCGGGTGCATTTTCCTCTGTTTTAAAAGTGGCCACATTGAAATTACCACCAGTTGCTCCACGATTAGAATGCATTGGAGCCGGGCATAATTATCTCAAATTGAAATGGGGTGAAGGCAAAAATTTAGATTTCACACAGTTTTGTGTTGAAATTGAAAATCAACGCACCCATGAGTATCAAGTAGCATTTAAAGGAACTGCATTTACTTGTAAGGTTAATAAACTACAAGAATTAACTACATACAAGTTTAGAATATATGCTAGTAATGACGCGGGTGAAGGTGATTATTCAGATGAGTACGAATTTACTACAAATATATCACCACCTGCTAGTTTAAAAGCACCAAAAATTGTTGAAGTTGAGCACAAAAGTTGTTTGTTGGAGTGGACGGCAAGCAGAAATACTACAACGGATCCTATTTTGTATTTAGTTCAAGTGACACGACTGAAAGATCAACAATTCAAGCAGGTAAATAATATAAATATTTTGTAACGTTTTTACATATCTACAATCTATTTTTTACATCCTAATATACCCTCAAAGTATAGCATTCTTACTTTTCACAGAGCTTCAGGATTTTGTTGACTTTTTATTTTGAAGGTTAAAATGTTGATAATAGATATATTGCATCAATTTAAAAAAGAAGACAGTAACACACTGCATCTATAAAAATAATTTTCTTTTCACACTTTAGCATCAATCAGTAAAAGAAAACTCAATAATATTTGAAAACTGATTGGCGGCAGATATTAGCCCCAGAAATTTCAAAATTTTTTTACGTTCTGTGGCACAATTCAATACAAAAAATACCTGAATCATAAGTTTGTTGGCATATCAAGCAACTCATTAAACACTGGTTGAAAACGTGAGTTTCTTGTGTATACAATTGTATTAAGTAATTATTTTATACAGATTGGGCAAATTTTTTGGGCATAAGTATTTTGAAACATGAGCGACATATAAAATTGTTCTGTTATAGCTCTAAATAAATTATTACTCCAACATCTTCTAATTTTGTTATTTGCTTGATATTTATTTTGTTGTCCAATAGTTTTATCAGTATCAGTATTATTTCCATGAATCTTTGTGTTTTTACTATTTTATCCAGATATGCCTGGTTAATGTCCCAAGCTTGTGATTTGTACATTTAGACTGAAAGAACTCATTAATCGAATACTATGATTTGAAGATATTTTTCTGTTTATTAATAAATACTCTTTTCAGTTACTAATACCTGCCCAAGCAGTTTAACTCTTCTTACCATTTCGGCTTTTTAATTTTTTTGTTTCCTTTTAGTAGTTGTCTAAAATATATTCAGGTACTGTTCTAAATTGCAAATGTAAAAGTTTGCCGAATGCCTCTTTTCAATGTTACAGGCTTAATGATGCATGTATCTAACAGTACAGTTATGGCTGCTTTTTTATATAAATACTCTTTTAGCTCAAACCATTTACTCAAATTTGATTTGAGTTGAAAAAATTCTCAAATATTTCAGATTGCAGATACAATATGTTATGAAGGAATATGATCCATATGTTGAACTTTAAGACTTTAACAACTTGATTATTATTTTAAACTCAAGATATTATTTTCCATATCTTGAGTACTAAAATTTACTTTAAATACATAGTCTTAGGTACAAAAAAATATCTTGAATCATCTGAATTTATTTCAAATTTTGAGTTAATATTTTAGTTAGGACAGAAAGACCAACATGGTCATTAGCCTGTCCGAAAGGACTTTAATGTATGTATAACAAAAATAATATTTTAGTTATTTTATAAAGTACCTTCAGTATTTGAAAGTATAAATTTTGATCGATTATCTTTTCTTAATTATGAACCATCAATAAAGAGTAATAAACTATCAAATATAAAATTTTTGTTGTAGGTTTATAAAGGTCCTGAAACCAAATGTGCTATAGAAAATTTAGAATCTGGAGTCGACTACAGTACAAGAGTATGTCCAATTCGTGTTTCACAACAGGGAGAGCTACCTGGACCTTTCTCACCAATAGTCAATTTCTCCACAATTCCTTCAGAACCAGAGAAATCAATTAGGATAGTCCAAACACATGCAACTTCAACAAGCACTTGGCACAGATTGAAAAAACTTCTAAAAAGGTTTATCCAAATGGTTTGGTCACCTAAAACAGATATGCCCATTATAATTATAACTTCACTGATAATCTTATTAGTCTCGCTCACTTTATCTATTATAGTTTTTAATGCTTTGAACACAAAGTGATTACGTGCAATGTATAAAATGCTCATTGTACAGGATAATCGGAAATACAAAGTACCTGCTTGTAGAAAACAAAGATGTGAAGGATTCTTTCGTTTTTTTTTACTTTTTGTTGCAATATTTTCCGATTATTTTGAGGGTTTAGACTATATATGTGGTGGGTGAACCACATACATACCGATTCTTAAGTATTATTCAACAGGGCTTAAATTTTTATCACATATATTTATATACATATATACATACATAAATATATATGTGTATACCTATATATATATATTAGAGGACCAAAGCATATTAGTTTTGGTATTTTTATACGTGTCTTTTCCGTACTCCAGGTGCTAGTAAATAAATTGGATGTGTCGATGGGAGAAAGCTGTTTATTTTTTATTAATTTTTTTTTTGCAATGTGAATTTGTTATTCCAGTCATCTTATACATTCATATGATATTTTTATAAAGAATTATGTATTCTTAGTCTTTAAGAGCAATTTGCATTTTTTTTTAACGTAAAACGCTATCCATATTGTTCTTCAGAATGTTCCCCTTAATTCCCATATTTTTACAGAAATATAAATGCATGTACTGTACTTGCTTAGCAAATTTCAAGTGTATATTAACTAACCTAAATTTCTTTATTATTTTATCTAATTGAAAAAAATTTATGTATAAATGTACATTTATATGTAAGATATATAAGGTTGGAGGTATTAATTATATATTATATATTAAAAAAAATGAAAAAAAAACTAAAAAAATTAGGTAATTATATTGGCTGGAATAATGTCATCATGTACCTATAGAATGAAATTATATACGATGCAATTATAATTAAAAAAATGAAGAAAACATTGTGAGGAAAAAGAATTTTTATAAATTATATTGAAAATGATTTAAAAAATAATCTAATGTTATTCTATTATATATTAAATATTACAATCTAATCAATTATTTTAGAGTTGGCTATCTTGGGATATATAATTTTGTGCGTTACCTCGCACTCACAGAGATGAATATATAAATATATATATAGAAATATATATATAAAATATATATATATATAGAAATATATTAATATATTATAAGTAAATATATATTATAAGTAAATATATATTATAAATAAATCAATTATATTTTATGTAATTGTAATTGTACCTATTTTTTTTTTCGGCCATGACTCCTCCCATCTTTTCTAAATGAAATTTGAGAAAGTTTGTGTATCGTTAACAAATTTAAAAAAAAATGTATACAAGTTCCTCTTCCCAATCCCAATTTATCTAATAAAAGTTAAGAGCATCCAAATATTTTGGAATACAATGAATTTTGGATGTTCCTGATATGATATGATTCTGAATCACAGAAACTATTCACACCTAGCTTCTCAGGAAATCAAAACAGTAAGTAAAAATTTATTCTAAACTAGCATTTACAAAAATTAAACTTTCTGTCATTGTTGAATTAATACATTAATCACCATGCAGTTGTATTTGTCTCCAGATTTTTTTTTTGGTCATCAGCTGCGTGCGTTATTATTTTATTCTATGTACATATTGTTAAACACTTTAATTTTTATGGAACATCTATAAATAAGTGCATTCTACATAACTTTTCAAATAAATTAGCACAGATTTTAATATTACTTCTTTAAATTAAGAAAGAAGTAGGATAGATGGCTATAATTTGTATTTTTTATGATATCCCTTCAATAAGTACATCTTTAAAACTAATATTGGATTATCAATATCCTCTTTAGGTAAAATGAAGTTATGAGTTCGTATTATGCAAAGGGCTGTTTACCATTGACACTTGCATCTTTTTGTTTAGTCAACTTTTTAATAACATTTCAATGTTGTAACAAACTATGTAACATCTCCTCTCTGCCAGTTCTACTGGGCTAACCCTATTAAATTCAACACAGGCAATATTGTTAAATTTGAAGCGAGTTCAATCCATTCAAGATACATATTTTGTTTAAGTTTTTTAAGTGCGATAGAGGTGAAAAACATGCCAAAACATCATGTTTTTCAACAATTTTTGAAATTCAGAAAATTGTAAATTCAACATAAAACGTCGAACTGGTGAATGCGCCGGTGGGAACCATTTTGGCAACCGAAATTTTTAGTTTTGCAAATTGAATTTTGATGATGTCAGGGTCATTTCTTATATTATCGAGTGTGCTCTTTCCGAATCTGCTATCTCTGTCAAAATCCAACGAACGGTTTCGGAGATATGGCATGTCACATGCCTTAAAATTGAGAATTTCGCGTTTTGACCAGAAGGTTAAGGCAGACCCAAAAACGGTTTAGAATCGATTA